>JANHFO010009925.1:0-13385 GCA_032468095.1 Pareas carinatus | reverse complement strand
CAGCCATCTGCAGCTGAGCAAGAACTTTGCAGGAGTCAAAGGTGGTATCTAAGATGAAATTCTAATACTGGCCAACAACCAAGCAGGAAATACCCAGCTCCACCTCAGGGACCTCCTGGATTCCCCCATCCAGCACTTTTTGTTGCTTGTAGTAAAGCCTCAGGCCCTGGATAACTCTATAACTCCATGTCTACCTTCAGTGGGACATGAAAGCAAGACTAACCTTGAAGACAAAAACTGGAAGGGGTAATATTTTAAAATGATGGGGAGGACCCATTGCAGAACAATTTTGGATGATTGCTTAGATGCTTATAAGAGCAATCTAAAACATCTTTTACTTAGCAGTATATTTAGCACTGGATTATTGGGAAACAGCCAGAAACTGAAAGCACTTGATGGAACAAGCTCATTTGGAGAATGTAGTGGCAACATTTTTAATAGTAAAATTATTCCCCATTACTAAATTAGTATGGAAAAGCTGGAGTAGAGACAATGACATAGTAGCACAGGTGTTACAGACAAAAAGCCTCCAGTTTCAGTCCCTGCAGTCTCTGTTACTGTGAAAGCCTTTCCTATCTTGATTCATGCATTTGAAGCTAGCTGGGACTAAATTTTCAAACTTTACCACACAAAGTTCATTCTTTGTTACTGAACCCATTTCCAGTACTGACTCCCAACAGGAGCAGTCAAGAAGGACTTGAGCAATAGCAGCTCTTCTCAAATTGCAGAAAAAATGCCCAACGGAGTAAAATAACAGAGGACCAAATGCAACAATTATCTCAGTGGGTATGAGATAGCTTTGTCTGTTTCTACCTCAGGTTCACTCTTTCTCTTTTTCCAAAGCTCCCATTGAATTTTCTTCACTAAAAGTCTACTGTATATTGATCATGATCACAGCTAATCTTCTGACCTAGCTCTGATTCATTACCGTAAGAAAAAAAGGTCAAATAGCCTTCCACCACAATAGTCCAGATCCATTCAACCCTTTATCTGATATCAGCTCTGCAAAATAAAGTGCCACATTTCAAAATATTTGGAACTCAAAATAAAGGGGGAGTTGCTAGGCAGGGTTTTCCAGAAAAAGCATCCACATTCCTAAACAAAATTGACAACAATAAATATTCTCCAAATTGAAAAAAGTGGACTTCATGTAGCATTATTCTTTCAGAATAGATCGTACACTGTGTTCCTAGAGGCAGAGGAACCTGGGGAATAGTTAGTCTGTTATGTCCTGAGGATTCAGAATGTCTCACGAGTTGTGTCCGGGGGTTCCTGGATGACTCACACAGCTCCAGTGACAATCTGGGGGAAAGTCAGACTACTAGTCGCCTGGCCGAGACAAACTGCAGGAGCCAGGAAGGATTTGATTGGTTATACTTGTTAGTGTTTACTATATAAGGGGCTGTTGTACAGTCAGTCTGTTGCTCTTCACAATGTAATGCAGTCATATTTATTGTAAATAAAGAATGTTATTTTTGTACTACATTTCTCCGATCTCTGAATGGACCGAGTATTTAACTCTGGCAACGAAGGTGGGATCTACTGCTTGAAGGTCACTCAGCAAGCCCATCACTAAAAACCTCTATCCTGTGGAACCGACCAAGGACACAAATGAGCGAAGCAGCATATTGTAAAGTGGAGACGAGATGGCTAAAATTGAGAAGTTGGATGGGTTCGACGTCGCACATTCAGAGAAGTGGCGATCATATATCTCGAGCCTAGAAAATTATTTCAGGTGAACAAGACTGCTGATGATCCAAAAGCACCAACTCTACTCTGCGTATGCGGTCGATGTGGCTGAAAATCTGTTCATGCCCAAGAAGCTTGAGACAGTCACTTATGATGAACTCACACAAAAACTACTAGAGCACTTTAGTCCCACGCTATCCATCATTTCAAACAGAGGCAACAGCAACTGGGCGACTCAGCAGCCAGATTTCTGGCAGGGCTCCAACAAGTCGCTCGGCTCTGCGAATTTAAAGACCTTGAGGAATGGCTAAGAGACCAGCTCGTGTGCAGCCTATGAAATCGAATACTGCAACTCCCATTGTTATACCATTGAAGGCTAACAGGAAGATCCACATCTGTGCGGACTACAAGAAAACAATCACACACCTATCTGGTGCCGGTTGCAAGTCATACTCTGGCATCATTAAAAGGTGGATGCATATTCGCTAAATTAGACCTCATCCAAGATTATCAGCAGCTGCCAGTAGACGCTGCCATGGCAGCTGCTTAAATAATCATCATGCATTGAGGGGCCTTCAAAGTCAAGATATTTGGTGTCAATGTGGCCCCAGGGATTTTCCAAGAAGTAATGAAAAGAACCTTAAAGGGGACTCCTGGAGTATGCCCATATTTTGACAATGTCCTCATCGCCAAGGACTCCAATTTCCATAGAAAATGTGGCCAAAAGACTTAGAGCAGTTTTACAAAGATTCCGTGATGCAGGACTACGTCTCAGACAGGGCACGTTCAAAATAGGAGTGGAGTCTACTGAGTTCTTAGGATTCAGAATAGATGCTAAAGGAATCCACCCCGCTGAGTCTAAAATGCAGACCATTCAGAACTGCAGGCGTTTTGAGGTTACTAAACTTTTACTATGCATTTTTGCCCAACAAGGCAATGGTGGCGGAGCCCCTACATAGGCTATTAGATGCCAAAGCTCGGTGGACATGGACTAAAAAATACAACAAAAGTTTTGAGGACGTAAAGCATCTCTTAGTGCCCAATGCGGTCCTCACACATTTTGATGAGAACAAACCTTTATGCATTGTATGCGATGCCTCGCCTTACGACGTTAGGGCTGTCACCTCACTAATGAGGGAGAATTTCCAATTGTGTATTATTCCCAAATGTCTACAGCTGAGAGGAATTACACTCAAATAGACAGAGAGGCACTAGCGATAGTTTCAGGTATAAACAAATTTCATGATTATCTTTATAGGAGACACTTCACAGCAGTTGTTGGGTCTGTTCACGACAGACAAGCAAACACCACAGATACTATTGCCCAGAATGTTGAGGTGGTCTATTTTTGTCTGCCTACTCTTTCACACTGACCCACATACCGGGTAAGGAGATGGGCCATGCAGATGGCCTCAGTAGGCTGCCCCTGCCCAACTTAGAGCTCAACCCAGTTCCTGCTGCCAGGATCCTGTTGATTCAGAATCTACCAGAAGCACCCTTGTACGCTGGGGATGTGGCCGCAGAAACCTCAACCAACCACATCCCTAGCCGGATATTGCGAGGGGTACAGAGCGAGTCCCTCAACTCTAGCTGGGGAAGCCAATTCCAGAGTTATTACAGTCAGAAGAATGAGCTGCCCACTCACAAAGGTTGCATTTTATGAGGCTGTAGGGTCATCATCCCTGAATCCTTACTGAACAGGGTTTTAGAGTCCCTTTATGACAGCTACCCAGGCATAGTCCACATGAAAGCTCTCACTTGGAGCTATGGCTGATGGCTGGGCCTTGACAAAAACATCAAGGCTCATGTTCACTGTTGCCTGCCATGCCAGGAGTATCGACCTGAGATGCCCCAGTCACCTATCCACAGGTGGGAGGAGACACACAAGCCTTAGTCAAGAATACACATTTATTTCGTAGGCTCCTTTCAGGAACAACTATTTTTGGTAGTTGTAGATAGCCACTCAAAATGGTTAGAAATGGATGCCCTGGTGCCCTTCATGAACATGGCAAGAACTAACCAGGAACTGAGATATATCTTCTCGAGGCAGACTGCCTGACGTCCTCGTGTCAGACAATGGCGCACAATTCACGGCTGTCAAATTCAAATCGTTTTTACAGGTAAACTTAATTAGACATGCTACATCGGTGCCCTTCCACCCATTGCCAAATGGATTGACCGAACAGATGGTCCAAAGAGCAAAAGAGGGCCTCAATTGTCTCATCCACAGTGACTGGCACCATCAACTGGCGGATTTCTTGTTAAGTCAAACGACCATCCCCTGCATGTCCACAGGTAAGAGCCCTACTGAATTGCAGTGGGGTCGCAGGCTTATGATGAAACTAGACAGACTTCACCCAGACAGAATGGTGACTCCACAGTTACCGCAGATATCTCCATGGTGTTACATTGTCCAGGACCTAGCTTGGGCTCAAAATTATGGGCCGGGCCCCCTGTGGGTAGCAGCCAAAGTCACCAAAGTTTCAGGGCCCATCTCGTATAAGGTCATGATGGAAAGGTATGTGTGTTTTGCAACCACATTGACCAACTACATTGCCATCATTGAAACCCAGATTTGGGACCAGACACTCAAAGGGAAGAATTGGTCCAAACCCACAGACTTGAGGCTTATTTGGGCCCAGCTCACCACCTCCAGAGTCTGCTGTCAATGGGACAGAAAGCAACCGTGAGCAAGAATTGTTGGCAGGGAATGGAAATCGGAAAGCTAAACCAGAGGCACCAGAACCATCCGACATCAAACTATCATCTGATTCAGGCCTAGGACTGGAGGCCACTCAAGGACAGGCCAGCAGTAGCGCAGCAGGTGTCAGAAGTTAGCCCATGGATGCTCCAGGGCCAAGTGGCACACCTGCGAGGCCCAGCTCGCAGGCCATCATCCAGACCCCATTCAACAGGCTACTGCCACCAAGGCCTCACCGGTCAGAACAGGTGCAAAGACCCCCATCATACTATAAGGACTTTGTGAACCCGTAATCAGTTGCTTACAGAGGGAGAAGGGGTGTTATGTCCTGAAGCTCCGAAATGTCTCACAAGTTGTGTCTGGAGATTTCTCCAGCTCCAGTGAGAATCCAGGGAAAGCCAAACTACAAGTCGTCTGGCCCGGACAAACCGCAGGAGCCAGGAAAAATTTGATTGGTTATACTTATTAGCGTTTACTATATAAGGGGCTGTTGCAGAGCCAATCTTTTGCTCTTCACAATGTAGTGTAGTCATATTTATTGTAAATAATGTTATTCTTTTTAAAAAAGAATGTTGTTTTTGTACTACATGACTCCGATCTCTGAATGGACCAAGTGTTTAACATACTCGTTCTCTCATTTTATTTTGAGACTTCACAAGAGAAACAATAGTTATTCCAGTTAAGGCCTCATGTCAAAGGCAACAACTCACAGTCTGTGGAAAAAGGCCATTCCAGAAGGACTTGACTACTGTTTGCAACTAACATGAAAGAAGCAGCGCAATCACTCTGCTGCTAGGTGACAAACAAACCAGAGTGAGAGACTGCAGGGCAGGTTGCGCAACTCACATCGGCTTTATGCTAAATGAAATAAGCAGGGACAGGGTGTGACAGAATTGTTTTTAGGATATGAAGAACATTTACCTACTGCAAATGTTCTTCATATCCAGCATTTCGGCACATTACAGACCAAATTCAAATAATTCTATTTGTGTACTTGTTGCAGTGTCAATGTTGTTACTGATTCGGTTTTGAAAGCCTAAAAAAACCAAATGTTTCTTCTTGCTCAACATTCCCTGTGTGGGTAGACTGCTAGGTGGGTGGGTTGCTTGAGGCAAAGAAATAGTATGTGTCTGTAAAATGAAGTGGGTCTTATACTTCTGCATTCATCCCCTCTCTGTTTTTCACTTTCTTCGGCATTTTGTTCTCTCTGCTCTATTTCTCTTAATTAAATAACCCATCCCTTCCAACTGCGTTCCTCCCATTTTCTCCCAGTGCTCTTGCCTCAAGCACCAATCCTTGACTCAATGTCTCGTGGTTTCAAAGCTGCCTTCTTTGTTAAAGGTTTCCAAGGACTTCTGCAGGACATCTATCAACACAGTGCACAGCACTGTAATTAATCTTTCCAAGATCTATATTATAACTAACATAAATTTTACCTTTTATTCTCTCCAGCCCATCGCCTGTCAAATCTTCTAATTTCTACAGGTCTTCAACCTCGATATGATCAGCTGACTAATCAATAAAGCATGCAGGTCTTTAAACTAAGGCTGAATGTTCAAATATCAGAGATTCTTTAGTGAACCCTGCATCAAACAGCACTTTGGACTGGATGACCTCTAAAGTTTTCTCTAGCTCTAGGATTTTATGGTTCTTGCATGCTCCTCTTTCATGCCTTCAAGTTTCTTTACTTATTTCAGAGCTTTAATCTGCTTATGTAACCAGCTGCAACCTTTTTTTTTTTACATAACAGCCACAAATTGGAGTTCTTCCAGACTGAAGCAGTTGAATATATTTCATAAATATTTTTAATGCAATTAATCAGAAAAGAGCACATTCCAACAGCAAGTTCCAAGTTACTAGCAATTCTTGAGAAATGAATAATGGTGCAAACATAAGATGCCCGCAGCTTACCCTTTTAGGGCACAAAATCCAGATCCTCTTCCTGCCCGCCCCCCCCCCTATCAAATTGCATGCAATGTGCTCATGGATTGGATTATTTTCACATGTTGCACATAATTTATTCTTGGGTTGCCTCATTGAGAATTTTCTCAATAATGTAAGAGATATTCCATACAACTATTCTATATCTTTTCACAACCTCATTGTCTATGTAACATCTAAAGGTAAACACCATAACTGATATGAGATCACAATGCTTGAAGAATAGCCCTGCCTCCACATTTCACTGATTGTCAGTCATCAGGGATTGAAAGGTGAATGGCCTACATATAGCAAGATGTCATCACATAATCAATTTTGTTTATCTAATCCAGGGCAGGAAATGGGTGGCTCCTTCTGTATCACTAAGCCACAGTTACTAGGTTTGTTAGATCAAAGGGAAATTGGTGAGACCAATGGGAAATTCAGCTACATCTGAAGGAACAAGTTGTCCATTTCTGATCCATGCTGTGCAAAGAGGAGACCAAAGAGATATGGAGCAAGCCTAGCTGTTATCTGCTGTTGTAATTTCTAGTTAACGCCACATTAGAGTTCAACTGCAGAGATAATAGAATAGGTCAAAATGTTATGACACTATTTGCTAGGTTTCCTGAGATCTATGTGCAGTATAGATTTTTCAAAGGAAGACGTAAGGAGCATTCTAACTTGGTGGGATGGATAAAAGCAAATTTCACACACAAATCTTGGTAGAGTAAACTTCCTCTATCAATAAGTGTCATGTTTTATATGTGAAACATCTCCATCTTACATGTTCTGAAAATGATTGTTAATAGTAACAGTATGATGAATAAAATTTAAATGCTGCCAAATCATTCAGACTCCCAACAGCTTACAAGACAATATAATGCAAGAAAAACACCGTAATTAAGAAAAACAGATAACAATAGAAAAACCACAGTAAAGAGAAAAATAAACAAATTTAATCGATAACCCTGATAATGCTACAATGTCCAAACAATTCATGAAGTCAAACCTCAAAACAAAAGTGGCATATTTTTGTAAAATAAATAAAGATAGCAAACATTGCTCAAAAGGGCAGAATTCAACCCTTTGCAGTTTCCAGAGGGTGTGATCTTCCTCTTCCTCTTCTTCTTCCTCTTTCTCTTCCTCCCTAACAGAGCATAAAGAGAATAGCAAGCACTTTTGAGGGGGGAAAATGGACTCCACTGGGAAGTTCATTTTCTTTTTCTCTTCTTTCCAATCATTGGAGTAGTTTCTTTCAATATCTTAAATCTTTTGTATGAAAAAATCCTCCTAAAAGATCAAGCCCCAAATTTAATTACCCTATAGGCAATTCAATATACTATATATGCACCTTTTCCCAAAAAAACCAAAAGGCATAAATTGTATGTGCATAGAGCTTCAGAAAGATGGTAGTTGGTTCAGCTTTCAGCTTTTCTCAGTCTGTGGATATAAAATGCATAGGAAAAGGAAAAATCTCTCTTGAATTTAACTCCTGGTTGACTCCCTGAACACCTGAACTACCTGGAGTTTTGTTGTCTTGACACCACTGTGGAGGGTGTTTCCCATTGCCTAGGGGGGCACTGTGGGGCAGTGTCTTAAAGACTCTGGATTTGTTGGACAGAGATGGCCCATGCCACCACGTGACAGAGTGAGCTTCTATCATTTGCCCCTAGCTCCTGCCCACCTAGCAGTTTGAAAGCATGTAAACATGAAAGTAGATCAAAAGGTCCCACTCCAATGGGAAAAGCTAGCAGGGTTCCATGCAGAAGCAGGAGCTGGTGCCAGACCTGCCCAGATGTAGGTGAGATTGGCGGAAGAAAACCTGGATAACCCAACATCCCTCAAATGCTGCAAGCCAGCTGGTGCAAAGCTAGTTCACCTCCTGTGGTGTATTGTGGATAGCAAGCATGTGTAAACAAATTGAACTAGCAATCTTAGGCTTCCAGAACTACTTTGTGGTAAAAGGCAATGTAGACTTCCCTGGATATGTATGCCATATGCCAAAAAAATAAAAAATAAAAACCAGTGCCTACACCAGTGTTTGTTAAAGTGTGGTCCTGAGTACCTAATGCCATGTCATCCATTCATCCTCACAAAACATCAGACAATGCTTTACATAAAACCAATGGATGATTAGAAAAATATCGATAAAACATTTTTTTAAAGTAATAAAAATAGCAATTGGAGAGGTAATACCCAAAGAGTATTTATAGGCAGACAGACGCCCATTCACACCCCTTTGGGGTTCTCTCAATTAAGCCTTCCAGTTGACCTAATAGCATAATCATGACGGAAGAAAAGCAGCTTTGTGGTCACTTGAAAACAAAGTTATTAAACCCTCCCATCATAGCAAATTCTTATCTACCGCCATGAATTCTTCAAGATCGCCACATTTTTCAAAACTTTCCCCCAGAGTAAAACCCATCAGTGAAAAGTCCTGATCTTCAAATCAATGAACCAACTTTGAAGAGGTTCATCATGTTCCTCCCAAACTCTGCTCCTTGTAGTGTGTGGGGTGTCTTATGGGCATGCTCAACTGACAGCCATCTTATCCGTGGAGGTTTTATCTTCCACCTGATGTTGGAAAGATGTTTTCTTTTCCTCTAAATCAGGGCAAAGTCACCCAATGATGGCATCTTAACAACCATAGCCAATTTGCCTGTCGACCTGCAGTTTAGGGCTGGATTTTCCCTTTGCCTGCAAAGTTGATTGCTTGTTTGACAGTGGCTAGGAAGAGAGCAGCGTGCTTTATGAATGTGTTCAGCTATTTTTTGCAAAGTTCTGATGGATGCAACATGTGGCAAAGTTACAAGCAAGTTTTTCCCAATGATTTTTGAAGAAGAGGTAGTCCGTGACTTATAACCACTCATTTAGTGATTGTTTGAAGTTACACTGAAAAAAGTGCCTTATGATCATTTTTCACACTTAACAACTGTTGCAGCACCCGCAGGTGATCAAAATTTGGACGCTTGGCAACTGGCATGCACTTATGACTGTGTCAGTGTCCCAGGTTCACGTGTTCACCTTTTGTAACCGTCTGACTAGCAAAGTCAATGGGGAAGCCGGTTTCACTTAACAACGGTCTTACTAACTTAACAGATGCAGTGATTCACTTATCAACTGTGGCAAGAAAGGTCACAAAATAGTGCAAAACCCCTTTAAGAACCACCTTGCCTAAGAACTCAGTTGTGGTGGTAAGTCAAGGACTAACTGTATAAGCCAAAGGTCATAAGATGGGAATGAATTCGTGGTGAAGTAATTTGTGGTGCTTTTCGAAAGTTGCTGCAAATGTACAAATGTAATAAGGGCTGTCTGACAGTGTTTGTGTGAATTTAATTATTTTGGAGTGGGAAGGATGCATCTCTATACTCTCTTATCTAGGAATAAGTCTCCTTGATTTCAGTTGGACTCCATAGGCACATATAGGATTGCATAGTGCTAACAATAGCAGTTTAGACAAATCTTGTATAGAAAACAAGTGTGTTCAGTTGATGGTCTTGTATGGACCAGAGGTAAAAAGGTTGAGGATTGAAATAAACTCATTGTGTTATTTGTAGGGAGAGTTTATTGTAAAGGGAGCTGCACATGTAGGGCGAATCCATCCTCTTACTCTCCACGTTATTTTAATGTTGCTGCTTCTGTCAACTTGAGAGGTCAAAAATAAGGAGTGAAAATGACTGCCCTGATTCAGATTCTGCATCAAGAAGGAATCCTTATTCCACCAAAAAGAAGGGGGAAATTAGGAGAAAAATCTGTGCTATGTTTTTTATTATCTTCCCCATCCCCGTGCTGAAGAGGAAGAGGAGGAGGTATAGGAGAAGAAGGAAGAAAAGGAGGAAGAGGAAGAGGAGGAGGAAGAGGAAGAAGAGAAGGAGGAAGAGTTGTCTAATGAAGTATTACAAATTTAGTTGTTCTGCTAAAATTTAAGGAATGGGTGTGTCCAATAATTTCTTAAAAGCTGACACTATTTAACTACCTGAAACCAAACCAACTATAGCTCTGATCCTATTAGAGAGCGGTTATATAGCTTCACTTACTAGCTTCCTTAAATGCAACGGTGGCTGACCTCTAAAATCCAGAATGTGCACGCTGAACATTATATATTCATTCCAACCAGGCAGAATCAAAACCAAATATTTCAATGCACATAAAGTCCAACCAAGAGTGAGATGTAATTGGTGGTGTTGATTCCCCCTACCATGACACCTGAAATAAACATGGAATATCTCATATGGTCTATCCCATGTCACCTGGGTATCATATACAGTAACCTGAAAGACAAAAAGACTCCAGCCTTTCATGCTAGTTCTCTGTTGTGCTAAGTACGGCTTCTATTTCTTATACGTATCTTGATCTGACTATATTTCATAACCTACTTCCATTTAACCTACTGTCCTTACATCTCCTTTGCTTACTAATACTTAATACTAATCTAATTAAACAGAAGCAAGGCTGTTTGAGACACTTCAGACCTCAGCTTTAGCCTTTCTTGCTCATAAATATTCATAACATTTCTCCTTCAGTGCCAAGAAAACCTCTCCAGAGAGAGCTTTCTACAACCTGGGTAGAATTTCAGCAATTAAGGTATGTGGAAGGCAAAAATAGAGCTGTCTTTTCGTATCCTGCTGGTAGTGGCACTATATGCATTATATCCTCAAGACTGCCTTCAGTTACTGTCTCCTGGTTCAGCCAATGCATTTAATTTGTTAACAAAACACAACTGCTGGTTTCATAATGTATGTTATACACTGCCCTGTGGGTTAATATGATGAGCTGGGTTGCCCAACATGTTAAGGGAATGGGTGGAGTCCATAAATAACAACATCTTCAATTCCATTGCTGGAAGTAAAACTCGCTCCGTGTCCAAACTGGGAGAAAGACATGGGAGAAATGAATGGGAGGCAGTTTGCAGTTTGTAAAGGAGGTTTATTTGGTAGCCAGAAACAACAGTGACAGCGACATGTTTCTGGAGTGACTGACAAATTGGGGTTGAGAGTAGGTGGGCTTTTATACAGTCTTTGGAACTTTGTGATTGAGATGCTTGCTCCTGTGCATGCATATGTTCTTCAATATTTTAATGGCTTTTGCAGATTGCTACGGGTTTATGTAGGGGTCATGACTAGCTCTGCAGGCAAAAGGTGAACTGCAAATTCTAGGTGTTTGGTTTGTGTGAGCTAATCTTGTCATTTTGGGCTCCTTTCCTATTGTGCTGCATGTTTGGAGCTGCTGTCTGCCCTTCGTTTATGAATAGAGTGGCCAGACTTTATGACTGGATACAAAATCTCCATTCCTAAAGCCTAGCCTCTTCAGGCTTCTGGTTGAGGCTGTTTTCCTATATCAGGAAGACATGGGCTGCTTTTCTGCCTTTGTTAAGGAGATTTTTTCCTCTTCTTATCATTTAAGGGAAATATTCTATTCTGCCTCTTTTAATATCCTGTAGAATATTTTACTTTTTTTGGGGGGGAGCTTCCCACACCATGTTAGATTAGCCTAGTGTGATACACAAATTCAGAACATAAATGGACTTGAAACTCATCAAACGCAGGTGAGCAGAGCCTCTGTAAACATTCATTTTATCAAGCAAATTTCAGGCCACCAGTTCTTGGTTGTATATTCCATTATAGTTCCATCTTCATTGTACTGGACAGTCACTCTAAGTGGTTAGAGGTCGCATCAGTCCCAACTATGACTACTGCCAGGTCCATTCATCAACTGCACAGGATCTTTGCAATGCATGGGTTACCCGACGTAATAGTTTCAGACAATGGGGCCCAATTTACCACTGCAGAATTTCAGTCCTTCCTGAGGGCTTACTTGATTAGGCACACCACTTCAGTGCCCTTTCACCCGACCTCGAATAGCCAAGCAGAATGCATGGTCTGAATGACCAAAGAATTCCTAAAGAGGATTGTAACCAGCAACTGGAAGCTCAGCCTGGCAGATTTCTTACTCTGTCAACGCACGACTCCCTGCATTTCCATGGGCAGAAGCCCAGCTGAACTTAGATGAGGACGGCACTTAATTACTAAGCTGGATCATCTGCATCTGGACCGAGTTGCCTTAGACACAGTACAGCCAAAACCACCGCGAAGTTTGCAAGTCGGTGACTGTGTTTGGGCCTGGAATTATGGTCAAAGGACATTGTGGGTGATAGCTGTGGTTGCTAAGGTGCCAGAGCGACTCTCATATGAAGTGGTCCTGGAGGATGGTTGAGTACTTTGGCGACACATGGACCAACTGCACCAAAGGCTAGCAAACCAGCTGCTGGCTCAGGACTCTCATGAAGGCCAACCCTAGGGACAGCGTAACAGCAGCCTGATGGTGGAGTCTGTATGCACTGATGAGACTCTCAGCTGAGGAGATGGAGGACTGGCCATAGGTGGATTTTTCCCAAATGCAGAGTCTGCACCCATGGAGCAGGACTGGCAAACAGCTTCAATTTTCAGTCTGGCAGAGACTGTTTCCCCAATGGACTTTGACTTGGGTCTACCGGGACAGACCAGCCAAAGACACTTGGGTTGACCCAAAGCAAACCGGTTTCAAGGTTCAAGTCTACTCAGCCAGGCAGGTGAGCAGGTAGACCAGGAACCTCCAGCAACTTCAAGATGTTTGGAACGATCGTGAAGGCCATCAAAGTATTTTTAAGACTATGTTCATTAATTGTGATTGTGAACTCTCTAGTGGGAAGGGGTGTTATGTATTGACTGCAATTGCCTGAAACTGCTGAATCATAGCAATGGCTGTTTTAAACTCCAGACTGCTAGTCTCCAGGACTATGTTTGCATGGGAATTGATGCTTGGTTGCTATTGGTTGCTGCCTAGTGAAGACCCTTATAAATAGTTGCAAAACAGCCATTAGACTGGCTCTTGTCTGTGTTAGCTGCTGCTGTTCACCATACCATCTTGTCAATGCCTCACTGATTCCAGAACATAACAGACAGACAGACAGACAGAGAGATGTGATAGAAAGACAGACAGATAGATAGATAGTTAGATAGATAGTTAGATAGTTAGATAGATAGATAGATAGATAGATAGATAGATAGATAGATAGATAGATAGATAGATAGAT
>JANHFO010009924.1:0-11234 GCA_032468095.1 Pareas carinatus | reverse complement strand
GGTTACATTGCTGACGTAGGCAGCAGCAATTAGAAATATAGAAAGAACATAGAGCTATACTGTAGAAATACATAGAATAGATGTACAGGTCATCTGGCAACTATAGAACACCGTGACATGAAACTCAACTAGTTAAGATGATTGTCTTTACTTCTACTACAAAGGGAATACTGTGTTACAGAAGATACTAAATGAAATGTGGTCATAGGCAAATAGACATTATGTGGAGATATGAATAATAGACAGAATGAATTAGAATTGTAACAAAACGTATAAGCAATATGTGAAACTACAATGTATTAGAATGGAAAGGTATTAAAAAGAAAATAAGGTTAAGTAATATTTTTTTTCCAGAGTGAAAGAGAAAAGAAAATCTTCTTAAATAGATAGAAGAATGTGGAACATAAAAGATGATTAGGATGTATATTCAAACTTTTAAGGTGGAACTTAAGAATTGTGGTTGTTGCTGTTTGACTTGTGGAAGGGGACGCTGTTATGTCTGGACAGATAGATGAATAAGATGCACATCCAAAAGTATGTTTTGCTGGAAATTATGTTATTTTAATTAATGTGGAAAACAATACAATATTTCAACCAAGAAATTAGGGAGGGTTTCTTATGAGCTTCTCACCCCACCCACTAACCCAGGTCAGGGCTCTGCTGTGCCTTATCTAGCTGTTGGTAGTGTCTCTTTGTCCAGACTCTCAAGGTCTTTCCCATATACATCCCATCATTAAGACAGTTTTTAAGATCAGACATAAGGAGGAAGCAGTGGAGTGGCTTTCCAAATTTCTTCTCTGACCGCTGCAGAGATCCTTAACATAGAACACAAAAAGTCACTCCTATCGCCACAGGATTTGCACCTCATGAATCATCTGCCTCTTCCATTCCCCAAATAAGTTGAAAGGTTGTGATGGAGGCATAGAGTTGGTGTGTTTTGTGAATGGTTTCTACCCCAAAGACATGAGCTTTGAGTGAGGGTGGGTAGTGACCATGGATTGCAGGTTCCGTACACCAAACCGCCTAAGCGTGATATGAATGGATACACTTTCAATACCACCAGCAGGGTGAACATCAGCCATGAAGATTCGCTAAATTCACTACTGCTGGGTAACCCATGCAGAGACATAAAGCAAGATAATAAGAGGAGCCAGGAAATGAGAAGGTAACCATATTTATTTATTTAGAGTTAAACCCTTCAGAGGACTTGCATGTCCTGCTCTCAGTTGATTCATTGCCCATATTGACTGAGGTTCTTCTACCACATTAAGTTCTCTTTTGGCTTCCAAGACTACATGATCCTACAGTCAAGTCTGTGTAATTATAATGATAGCTTATTTGTCAATTTCACAGGTGAACCAATCCCCAGTGGTTGGCAATCTACAATCAATTGTGTCTTAGTGCAATTAACTGCTTCCATTACTTTATCCTCAGCTTAATAATATGTGACTTTCCTTATCTTTTCTCTTTCCATGTAGACAAAGAAAAGAGCCAGGAAGTCATCATCAACAAACGGCTTTCCCAAGTTGGCAATTCACGAAGCACCTTCTGCTTCATTTACTCAGTTTTACAATTAAGAAATGAACCATGTGTCTTTTCGTTTTTTGAAACAAAGCATGCCCCGTTGAAGATAGAGAATACTTTGGATAAACGTTGAAGACTCTCCCCAATGTGCACTGGCCTCCTAGATGTGTCTCTCACCATGTTGGATTCAAATCTTTGTGAACAGTTCACATGCTGATGTGTTTTGCTGCTGGCTAGTTTAGTCTATGCACAAACATTTTGCGTAATAAGAAAAACTCACCTTGATATATCAGATGGTGCTGGAAAATCCATAATGCTAAATATTCCATAAGCTTTATTTACATAAAAATCAGAAAATGCTCCAAATTCTTACAATAAAAAGACAATTAATACATGTAATCAATAAAAAAATTTAAATGTTGATTTCAAAATCAAGGGAAAAGAAAGTTGATTTCCATGCATATCATAGAAAATTAATTTTTTGGAAAATAAACATTAAGACTTCTCAAACTAATTTAAAATCATCTACATTTGTCAAGCGCCGCAATATGATCGCATTCCCAATCTTTCTCAGAATCTGTTCTCTGGTTGCTGAGGCGCAATACAGAAGAAACATGGAAACAAACAAAAATGCCGAAAAGATACTGATACAAATTTTTTGTGGGAATTTTGGCACCTGGATTCTATGTTGGTGAAGATGCCTCTCATATAGCTGGTCTTTGGCTTACTACCATAACTGAGCCTGGGATTATGGTTGTAAAACCTGGCATTTGTTAAGTGGATCATCACGTGAGAGCACCCATTCTTAAAACCTTTGCTTGTTGCAGCACGTGAATGTAGGAGATGGGGTCCATAACCTCTGAAGGCAAGCCGTTCCACTGGTTAATTGTCCCCACTGCCCGGAAATTTCTTCTTAATTCCAGCTTGCTTCTCTCCTTGATGAGTTTTAGAATGCTGTTATCATGTTACCCTTATTCCTTCTTTTCATTAAACTAGACTGTCAAATGTGCTTCTGATTGCCCCAATAGCAAAACTCTCCAAGATTTCATCTTCAAAGATGTTTAAGTTTTATTGGAGAGACATGGCAGGTACAAAAGAATGCAAAGACAAACCTAGCCTTTCCCCAAAGCCAGAGCATAGTTAAAGCAGTACTTTCCCCACTGGCAGAACCCTTGGTAAATCACATGCTACAGATATGGAAACAATTCTTTATGAGACTCATACTCTCCCTTCTTCCCCCACCTGCATTAATCACCTTGGAAATGAGACCGTTCCCAGAGAGAGCATATCAACAAAATTTTTACTATTACATACCCTATCCGTCAAGGAAATAGCTACCCACCCCTCCTTCCCTAATGTTGGCAAGCTTGAATCACATAATCAGACAGGTAATTCAGCTGAGACCTTGACAGGAAGAAGAAAAACAGAGCTGCAAGTGGTAGGAGGATGAATACACTCCTTACTTTTCAAATGTTGCAGGGAAACCTTTCCTCATAAAGCTGCATGGAGTTGGGGGAGTGAGGGATAAATCCACACCTTGTCTTTCAAATTTTGTTGCTTCCCTGCCTCCCATTTGCCAGCATGGTGATTTTTCTTCTGGTAGGGCACCTAAGATGGCTCCATGTTCAGTTGCCCGGGGTGACTGGTTCTGCATCCACCTGGCTACGCCCATTCGGTGACCCCCACCAAACCCACCCATGTGGTTGCATCAACCTGGCCATGCTCACTTGGCTGTGCTGAGTCATCTGTCCTGAGCCATCCACACCGAGCTAGTGTCAGATTCTTCTGCAATCTCACATGAATCAAAAAACCAAGTCCAAAGAACAGAATAAAGTTATTTATTTGATTCATTAGAGCTACCAGTAAGAGTTGATCACACACTGAGGTGTTCAATGATGAGACTGGGGCTTCTTGGAAGTTCAGCAGACTTCTTTTCAGGCTCTGTCTCTTGGTTCAACCATTGGTCGCCCTCACCTTGTGTTACATGGGCAGCAACTTTTGATAAGCATTTCTAATCAAGCCTCCTTTTCCATCTGGTTAAAGTTCCCAATCCCCACCTCCTGACTGTGTCAAATTCCTACTGAAAGTGACCAGTGCCAATTCTAATCTAAATAGAGAAAAGAAGAAATTTGACATTCCGACTCTCTGGAGAACAGCCGAACCTTATTACACAGATTGGTAATAAAAGGGGAAAACATGTTAATGTACAATGCACTCTGTAACTACTTCAATCCTCTCTCATTTCTTAAATCAAGGTATCATGTTGTCTCGTAGTCCAGGGATCACAATGAAGCACAAAGTCTCTCTGTGGGGTCAATAAAGCATAATCAGGGGTTCTGTAAAAAGTGTAGCTGATTTTCCGCCTGAGTGTTCTGGGCAGGGGCTAGCAGGAGCAAGATGCCAGGAAAGGGTTACTGAAACATGACTCACAATGTTCAGTCTTGAGTCAGCAGGATGTGGGTTGTTTATTAATCAAGTCTGAGATCAAGAACCCGGTTATACACAGAAGCCCCTCCGAGGGTGAAACAGGAATGCAGCAAGCAGAAGTCAAGCCAGGGTCAAGAATGCCGTAACAGAAGCCAAACCAACATCAGGAATCAAAGATGTCAAAACAGAAGCCAGGAATCAATCAGTTGCTGAAACTAGAGGCCTGTTGATTCCTGACTCATTTTAAGCCTCTTCGGAGGGTGGACGCCACCTGCCATGCCCCCGATGATGACCAATTGCCTGGTGAGGTCGTGACCTCACCTGCTCCCGTCTGAGGCGTCTCCTTGTTCTGGCATCTAACATATTAACATCAGCTGTGGCAGGCTCAGACTCAGCGTCTTCCAGCTGCTGATTGTTTTCTACCATTAGTTCTGCCTCTGACCCCTGCTTGTCTCCCTTCCTTGCTACGTCTGGCAATCTCATTATGCACAGTCAGTCAAGCACTTATCATCTCTCGCCTGGATTATTGCAATGCTCTCTACAAGGGGCTCCCCTTGAACCGTGCCCGGAGACTGCAGTTAGTTCAGAATGCGGCCGCATGGGGGATTATGGGGGTCACCGGATGTTCTCGTGTGACCCCCCTCCTGCATGAGCTGCACTGGCTGCCTGTAGTCTTCCAGGTGCGCTTCAAGGTCTTGGTTATGACCTTTAAAGCACTCCATGACTTAGGGCCAGGAACATCTATTACCTAATAATATCTCCCACTGACCAGTTCACTCCCACAGAGAGGGCCTTATCAGGGTGCCATCAGCCAGACAATGCCAGCTGGCGACCCCCAGGGTCAGAGCCTTCTCTGTGGCAGCCTCGACCTTGTGGAACGAACTCCCTCCGGAGATACGTATCACCTCTGATCTCCGGGTCTTTCGACGCGCCCTTAAGACCCACCTTTTCATCCAGGCTGGCCTATCCTAATTTCCTATATGTCCCCTCAGGGTGGGAATTTTAAACGTAACAGGGCTTTATTTGGATTTAAGTATTTTAATCAGTCCCTAATTTAATTTGTTTTAATTAATTTTTTAAAATCTGTTTGTATTTATGTGTGTTTTTTAATGGCTGTACATCGCCCTGAGTCCTTCAGGAGCAAGGCAGTATATAAATCTAAATAAATAAATAAAATAAATAAATAAATAAATAAATTTAGCTGCAGGAGAGGGGGAAGGCAGATGAGGCAAGGGGGGAGCAGCCAGATGCGAGGTGCCTTCCTCCCCTGAGTCGTCAGCAGAGTCCTCATCCATCAAAAAAGGTGGGGAGGAACGCTGAAGCACAGCAGGAAATGAAAGTGAAAGAAGGTCAAAGATTTGGGAATACACGTTAGAATGTGCACACTGGGTGCACGCTCAGTGCATGCTTAGTGATGGCACATCGGAATAAGGAGATCCTATTGGTAAAACTCCATTCTATTGAAGGAGAATGGTGAAAAGGGGTATATAAGGAGGACTCTGGAATCATGTCAGCACCATTGATAGTAGCTAGTCCTAACCGGACTTAACTGCCCTCTTTGGTCCTCATTCAAATGAGTTTTTTAAGTAGATGCTGTTTGTTTTGTTGTATTGACATTCATGTTCAAATTGCTCATGAAATAAACCTTTTGATTCAAAGCTGTTTTTTCCTCTATTTTTACTTGTCTGATTTCCCCAACGCACTATTTCTTTACTGAAGTCCATCTCATTGCTAACGAATAGAATTGAACTCAAGGGCTCTTGCTTTTTAGCATGATGCCTTAACCCCTAGAATTAACTGAAACTCTTATCATTTTCACTTTTAAATCAGTTCTCTCTGTTGGAAATTCTGTATTTATTTCTCTTTATCTACTATCTATTATTTCATGCTCTTTAGACCAACACCTACATTTAAGCTCTAATATTTCATCACAAGATGGTCTTTTTTTAAATCAATCTTTTTATTAGTTTTCCAAAAGAAAGAGAACAAAAAGAAAAAAAGAAAAGAAAAAATTACATATATAAAAAATAACAAAGTAAGACATAAATACATAACTGCCTGGATCTCCTTCTTCTTCTTCCTCTTCTTCTTTTTCCTCCTTTGTTTTCTTCTACTTCTTCCCTCACTTGTTTACATCCAGTCTTAACCATATTGCAAAACAAAACATACCAATCCCTAATATATATTTAACACTTAATACTATTTTAACATCAAGCTTCTTAAATTTCCTCCCCTCATTTTTTTTCTTTATTTAATTTTTCTCTTGGGAGGGTATTATATCTAGTTTAAATTATATCGTCTTCCATAAATTACTTTTATAACTTCTTTTTTCCATTTTTTAATTAATTCCTTGTCTTTCTTCCATCACTTCATTGCTAGTCTATACACTTTAAGAAATGTTTGCATAAAACAAACATAGATCAATAAATCAATAACTAAAATACAGAGACACAGTGCTAGAAATGTTTCTTTACTTACACATCAATAATATCATATATAACCTTTTTTCCTCAATTCATTATTGTCTATTTTCATTTCATATACTAAAAAACGAAAAAAACCATGCTTAACTTATCAATTTACAAATTTTACTTTCTTTCGCTATTTTTTTCATACTGTTTGATTCAAATCTAAACATCTAAAATATAGCATACAATAATATGCAACAAATCATCTATAATATTATATTAATACCGTCATCCCATCTTCATTTTCCTCTTCATTTCATTTCATTCTTATTTTTTTCTCATCTTATATTTAATAACATAATTCTCCATCTAATTTAACTTCATGTCCTATAATCATAATCCTTTAACGTTCCCTTTATCATCAACCTTGTTTTCTTCATAGTTCTCTAAAGAAAAATCCTTAATTTTAGCCTATGCCTCTTCTAGCTGATAGTTCACAATCCAACCCTTTTAAAAGTAGATTCTTCATTGTCTTGACATCTGGCTCTATCGTTTCTTTCTTGGCCCATAGTCTATATCCAATTCCAGATCTTCCCCCCCATCACTTTTTGCTCGATTCCTCCTTTCCTACTCTCATTATTTCTCTTTTTCCCCTTCTTTCTAATCTTCCTTTCACAAACTATTTGACTCTCATCATGACAATGTTCATTTTTACATTCCATTTTTTTGAAGAAGTACTGCATTTCTCTGTCCTTTTACATTTTAACATCATTTCTTCTTTTTTTTTAGTTCCTGGTTACTGTCTTTTTTCCTCCTTTTCCTCCTCCTATCATTGTGTACAAATATTTCTTTTTTCCCTTTTAGAAGTCTCTTTTTAATTTCATCTTTCCTTTGTAAATGGCAAAGACTCTCCCAAGTTTCAACCAACAGTTCAAACAATCTCAAGCAGTCTCTAAATTCTCCTTTCATTGTTTTCTGTGTGGAAGCCATTTTATCTGCCTTTCTCTTTCTCTTTCCAAATTAGTGTCTTTAACTTTAAGTTATTAATAATTCAATATTTTATTGTCCACCTATTCATGTCCTGAACTTTTATATCTTCTCTTTATTTATAATCCACTGTGTTTTCCTTGATTACGGCACATTATTTTGTGTTTTTAAATATTTTTTCCTTTATCACCCCTTTATTTCCAATTCAATTTGCTTCCCAGTAACCAGTATTTTATTTAAACCAAATCTGAATTTATCCAGTTTTTAGTTCGCACAGTTTGTTTTCCCTTTTCAAAATCTAGTTAAACCTCTTTCTTAATTTTCTCAAGTCCCTTTACATTTCATTTGCCTCTTCCTTAAATCATCACGGGAACACCAATCTTTTATGTTCTCTCCATTTTGAACTGAACTTTAAAAGGGCAAATTTTTTACTTTTAAGGTCTTCTTACCATGCTGAATGTAAAGGGATAAAAGATAAAAGAAATTCTTTGTGACTTCTGTTCTTGTTCTTGCCTCCGTGGTTTGCTGTTTGATCCTTTCCATGGTGTTCCAGGTGGCTCCTGAATGGCGACTAAGCGCTGTGTCTTTCGCTGGCGAATAGGGGTCAAAAGCAGTTTCCAATCTGCAGGGTCGCCACCATGCACTCTTCTTCGCTTGCACCCCTTTGTTGAATGCCTCTCTGGGGCTTTTTTCGGAACTTCAAGTGTCCCCCAAATGACCAATACAGAGACTTCGGTGGCCAGAGTTCTCCACAATATGGTCTTATAAACATTGTTGTATTTGATTAATCAATGTATTTTTGAGATGCTTCTAGTCTGAAATCATGATAAAGCACATTTGCATTGAAGATCACTGTAATTAACCATTTTTATTTGAGGACGTTTTCTAAATACTTTAAAACAGTCAATGTTCTCCTACGATTTATGCAATGATAGAAGCTATGAGGAGAAAAAATGTCCATTGTTTATTCAAGGACTTTTTCTGTGATGTTATTTACTCATAGTAAAACATCTGTTCCTCCACATGTTTAGTCGATAGGTTTAAGGAACTTAATTCCATAATCTTTTTATATAAAAAGAAAAAAATATCTCAGTCATATTCATGGAAAAACTAAAACTATTTTTTTTTGCCTAGATGTATACACTCTAACACATTTTTCTATAAATTCTATAGTTCACTTATGGCTCTGCTTCTGAGTTGAATAGGAAAACTCAGGCTATCTTCTATCACCAGATGTTTCCAGATGTATACAGACAATATCATGGGATTCTCCAGTTACTATTGCATTTCCAGTGGACATGGATTGGAGTGGTATATGACAATGATAACAATGGAGAGAGATTTATCCAGGAGGCTATTCCTGTATTTTCTCAGAGAGGAATCTGTTTTGATTATATTGAAAGATTGCCAATAATTACCTCAGTTACTGATATTGATAAGATGGTGACAGAAGGGATAAATATGTTTGAAGTTGTAATTGAAAGTATTACTAACGTATCCATTATTTATGGTGAAATTGAGACCATGATATTTGTCAGACTGTTTCCCTTACTTTTGAGATATGAGGATGTAACAATAAAGGCAAGAGGAAGAATTTTGATTATGACAGCTCAGATGGATTTCACATCATTCTCCTTTCAAAAGAAAGAAGATATAGACTATCTTCATGGTGCCCTGTCCTTCGCAATTCATTCAAAGGAGGTCATGAGATTCACTGCATTTCTTCGACTGACGAATTTTACTTATGAAAGAAACAATGGCTTCGTTCAGGTTTTCTGGGAAGAGGCTTTTGGATGTTTCCTTCCCAAGTCCATGATAGACAGGCAAGGAAGGATTTCTTGCTCAGGTGAGGAGAAACTGGAGAATCTTCCAGCATCTTTGTTTGAAATGAGCATGACCTCCCATAGCTACAGCATCTACAATGCAGTCTATGCCATGGCATATGCTTTGCACAACATGTTTTTGTTTCAATCAAAAAAAAAGAAGGTCGGTGTCCATGAAACAGCCCAACGTCTACTGGCTCAACACCTGTGGAAGGTAATGTCCTGAACAAACTGATTTCAACTTGGTCAATGTGGTTCATGGAAAAGTTTGTAGACTAACTAGAAAAATTTCACTGTTCCATGTTTCTTAAGACCATTTTGTAAATTAGCTCATATAAGGTAGTTTGAAATTTCAAAAACATATGAAGTCTGAAAGGGAATGTGAAGCTTGTTCACAATCATGACTGGCATTTTCAGAGTCAAGATGGTCTGCCTCATAGCAGTTGCCAATGAAACCATCTGTTGCCTAGATCAAGGCACTGATTTTGTTAATTAATTAATTAATTGATTAATATGTCCAATATCACTGTAAAAGGTGAAAACTAAGAGCACGGAGAGTATGGAGATGGACTGTCTCATTCAAGCAACCACCTCCAGCACAGCATGCCCCCATTGGATTTTCAAGACATAGGTCTCTTCCAGAACACCAGAAAGGCAAGTCAGATCTAACCTCAGGGGGGAAGATGTTCAAAAGCACACAGTCATGGCATAGAAGGATCTTTTATTGACCCAGCTAGCTGAAATCCATGACTGAGAGTATCCAGAGAAGAAATCTTCTGTTAGCATGAACGTGGTGAGCCTATTCCATTTGAGCAAAATGGTGCCTCATGTAATCTGGTGTCATGCCATGAAGGGATTTAAAGGTGATAACCAACACAATGAATTGGACCTGGATGCCAACCAACAAACAATGCAGCTTCCATAACAGCATGTTACATGTGCCGCCCTAGGTGCTCCCTTCAAGCTTCTTAATACTCTTCAGGGATAACCCCATTGTGGTAATCAAACCAGAAGATTACTGGAGCATGAGTTACTGAATACAGGGCCTCACAATACAGGAAAAGATGCCCATTTTACATCAGTGTAACTCTAAGTCACATCTTAAGGAGGAGGCAGATCAAACCCTCCTTAATTGCTGCCAGGAATACTCCTTTACTTCAATAAAATTATTACCTGGACCCACCTGTAAGTCACCATTCTGAAAATTTTCATTAGACAGCAGGGGCATGACTCTAATAAATCAGCACTATTTCTTCAGGGGCAACAAGTTCAAAAGGTTTCCCATATAACCGACGAAACATAAACCCTGCACAGTGGGTTATTACAAGATAATCTCAGAGACACCAGGGCTAGGGTCTGACTTTGACAGAGAGGAGACTGACATACCTCCCATCATATCATGTTACCACAGCCTCAACAAGATCATTATCAGAGTGTGAACACTGTCCCAGGTCTCACAATGGATGATCTGGGATAGGTCTATGGCTACCATGGTGACGATAAACTTCTGATTCTCTTCCATTGCCATCCCTAAGGCCATAGGACTGGGGAATTCTACTACCCATTCCAAATTGTCCTCCTGCAGTTATGGCAGAGAGTTTGCTATGCAGCAGGGAGCTTGGTACAATTGCAACAGTCCCAACTGATCCCATGAGCTCAGCTTCAGGAATAGGATCTCACAACTGAAAACTCTGAAAGCAAAAGATATTTTCAGAAATTTTGAAAATTTTGTTCATGCCAAACTGTAAACCATGAAGCCCAATAGATCCCAGCCATGAAAGTTAGCATTGCTTCACAGACTATCATGTGAAACCTATTCTCATATATATACAATTCCTTTCCTTAATAGATTGTGTTTATTATTTATTTATTTATTTATTTATTTATTTATTTATCAAATTTATATGCCTCCCTTCTCCCCAAAGGGACCCAGGGTGGTGTACAGCCAATAAAACAGAAATATACAAATTACAAAAGTTTAAAAGCAGTTTAAAAAGAAATATTTAAAGTGGCTGAGAAATTTAAAACAAACCCAATACTAAAACCAATTTAAAACCAAATTTAA
>JANHFO010009921.1:2103-33300 GCA_032468095.1 Pareas carinatus | reverse complement strand
ACCATTGATTGACATCAATTAGGATCAGACACCCTGGAGCCTCTGGCTTGACCAGGAGGCTCCCATAGACTGCAAGGAACCTTTGCTTCTCCAGCAAAGCCTTTGAATCCAACACAGGGACCCTTGCTTTACCAGCAGAGCCTTTGGATCCAGCAATATGCTTGGTGGTCTGGGATGTTTCTTTGGGTGCTTGAGTCCCAAGACAAATTCTGCTTTTCTCAGTGTGGATATCCTGTAGCTCTATAGATATTAGCTATCAAACTATTACAGCAATTCTTGGAAACAGTTCTGTGCCAAAAAGCATTCTGGAAATTGAAGTATAGTCTTTGAAAAGGGGTTTGGATTGGGGAGACTGGCTATATGTTTTGAGAGGACAGATCTTGTCAAGCACTTCTTTACATTTATGGTTTCCCAAAGGCCTTTTCTTCATGCCATATGCTCTCCCATTAGATGGATGGGCTCCTAGGAAAGGATTTATGTAAGATGTGCTTGCTTGCTTCCTTATTTATTAATATATATTTCCTACAATAATTTCCCCACTAGCAATGTGCAGCACTTTCTAGAGTCATCCGACGTTTTCTTGTGCCAAAACAGCAGTAATGAAGACAGGCACTATATCACATCGATAATGGCTAGGCGATGGTATGAAAATGCTATAAGTCATCAGTGAGGAAATGGTATGCATTTATATACATAGCAATAAATGACTAAAAAAAAACCCAAAAGCAAAATATAATATTAAAACAGAATGATCATAAAACTCTAAATGGCAGTATGGTATTGCAGTAAAGAGAAAAACAAAACAAAACGCAGGAAAACATAAGCGCTGGGAATGCTTCCAGGGAGTTTATCTAAGCCTGTGGATATGTTGTGGTTGGTTGCATAGCTACCAGAACTTTCTACCCATCACAATCCTGTGAGTGGAACAGGAGAAATTGAGAGCACTGCTTTAATTGGTATCCTTTAATATGTGTCATGTGCAAATTATGCTGTCATAAAGTATCACAGATAGCTCTGAGGAACTGGAGGATTGAGACCAGGAATTGCTAAACTTTTGATTTTTTTTAAGACACCCTCATATCTCACTATCCAAATGTCTATTAAACTATTTGCCATGTGCATATTTAAGAGCATATTGCTGGACCTCTTTGTAATCATTTAGCAGTGATTTTCCTACCGCCTCATCCAGTTCTGATCTTCTTGCCACATACAGATTATTCTTCCTCTGCACATGTGTTGGTCTTCATAGCACCTTCCTTCTATCCTTACCATTACGCTACCCCCTGATCTTCCTACCACTTATCAGTCAATCAGTATTTTTCCATCTCTTGCTCATCCTACTGTCAAGCCACCACCTATATACACAATCTTCTTGTTGATTAAAAAAAAGTATCAACTGCCCATGATCCACCATGCACACATGTTTTGGAAGCCTGGTTTATATTATAAGCTCTTTCCTGGCCCTATTGCGGGCCTTGTCCTGGATCCAAACAGGGAATGTATAAAAATCTAATAAAATCTAAATCTTCTATTTCAGTGATGCCTCCCTAGTACTAAGTCTGTGTTAGGTAAACAGACCCACCTAAGGGCTGAGTTGTCATAGGTCTTACCCCAGTCTCCATTTTCAATACATACTGAACTTTATCTCCAAATATATTCAGTCAATGAAATTCAGGCCAAATTTTTAAAGGGCTCCAATAAAATTAAACTCAATACAGGATTATATATTTCCTGTGTAATGTATGTAAATTTACTCCCAAACTAATCCATCTGAGTTCAGTTGGGCCTACTCTCACCAAAGAAAGTATGCAATAGTAGGCTTTCCAACTTAATTTATATGCAATAATACCAGTTCCTTAATATCTTTAGTACATATGGAGCTTTTTCTCATGAATATGTGTAATTCCTATGTGTCATTCATTCATTCATTCATTTGTTCATGGCAGACCAGGCCCACGGATTGAATTCATTATTATTCCTAGGAGTTGGTAAGTTTCCAGAACACCCTACAAATACCTGCTGTGTTGCAATTTTCTTGTCACATAAGTTTTCAAGTCAACCTAATTCCAATTGTGTTCTCACTTTGCTTGTAATGGGCCCAAACGTTACACTTCAAAGCAGGCACACTCTAATTCTATGTACTCTTCAATTTGATGGTACTTTTTCAAATTTTGGATCCTTTCTTTCCTTCTCCTCCAACTCCTTTGTGGATTCAGTCAACCCTTGAATATTGTAAGCAAAGAAACGGAAACGGAGGAAATACTTTTTGTTGCAGACAGGAACATAGCATCTCTAAAAGCTCGTAAAAATATTTATTTTATGGACATATATCAAATGAATAAAGACGAACAAAAGCAGTGGGAGGACATTTGTATTTTACAAACAGAGCTGTTCTTCCTTCTGTATAAACTATCACTGTCTTCTTAGCATTTAATAAGAATCTCCTAAATACAGTACTTTAGTGCATAAGCTCCTGGATTTGGTTTAGGAACACTTAACTAACTTCAGGCTGGGCTGGTCTATTTTTTTTTTACCTGATTACCTACTGCATCAGGTTTTCTACATTTAATGTAAGAAAATAGAAAATGTTTAAATGTGTGTACAATCTGGCTTAATTAGCAGATGCTAATGGGAAGTCCCTGGAAAGATGATTAACACTACTCATTTTTTCCCATACTGTTTTTTAAAGCTTACTTTGACTCTTTCCACCAGGAAGATAGAATGGTTTTCTGGGTGGTTATTCTATTGCTCTGATCTGCTGTGAGGTTTTTTATTTTTTTAATTGTTCTATTGTCTCTGTGTTCTGTCCTCACTATATGACACCCTGCATGCGGTTTGACATGCAACTTATCCTTTAATAAGCCAGACCTTAAAAGTAAAACTTGACACTTGGTTAAAGAGCAGGATAAGGTGAAACAGTGATACTATGTGTTGGATAAAGATTTTGTCTTCAGGAGAACATGAGCCACATATTAAGCTGGATTGTTCTAGATCAGGAGTGTAAGGTCCAATTTCATTGCAGGTCACTGCCACTGCAGCTGTTGCACCCTGCCCTCCCACCTCCCCTACTGTGCCTCCTGGACACCTCCACCAACTCCCCATGCACCTATGATCCCTGTGGACTCCCCCTACAGACCCCCCTGGACTTCCCAGATCCCACTGCAGACCCCTGTCATGGACCTCGCTGATCCCACCATGGCCACCGATGCCCCCCCACAACTGAAGACCCCCTATCCATGCTACCACCTGCAGGGAGCACCCTGCTCATTGCCATGTCCAACCCGCAGGCCGCATACAGGTAATCCATGGGCTGTATCTGGACTGTAGGCTGCCAGTTTGACACCTATGTTCTAGATGCTTCTGCTACCTTAGAACATTACTAAATGGAGTTTGGTTTCTCAGGACACAAGGGTACTCAGTAGGGTCAAAAACACGAACAAAACCAGTGTTCTAAACAGTGAAAGATTTAACCCCGACCACTAGATGAGGCTCAACACATGTCTGAGAACAACAGTATATACATAACAATATGCTGGAGGCATGACACCCTACATCTGTGATATATTTTGCAGCATCTGTACAGTTAGCTAGCTTTCTAAGAGACCTACTGTGTTTCCCCGAAAATAAAATACTGTCTTATATTAATTTTTGCACCCAAAGTTGCGCTAGGTCTTATTTTCAGGTGATGTCTTATATTTTAGTGAGAGGCAAAACTGTAAGTAGGTCTTATTTTCGGAGGATGTCTTACTTTCGGGGAAACAGGGTAAAACGGAATGTAACTAAACATATATGGGAAACTATTGGTGAATATAGTTGAATATGTCTCTGGGAGCTAAAATTAATTTTTATAATCTCAGAGTAATGATCAGAATGATTCGATAAAAGGAGAAGCTAATGGGAGAAGGATCTAAAGAAAGCAGGAGTACGTAATGAAGGGAATGTAACTGTAAATAATTCCACGGAAGAAGAAAAATATCAGCAGAACAAAACCAATATGTCTGCACAAAAAGCTTAGTGAAGATCTGGAACCCAAGGAGAACAGGAATGGTCAGAGGGGCAAAGTCACCAAGGAAGAGTGTAAACATGAATCAGGAAAGCTCATAATTAGATGATGAAGCAAGTAGAGAAAAAGGACTTCTTTAGATATGCTCAAATGGCAAAATGACAACAAAGAAAAGACAGAGCTACTCACCACTTATTTTGGCTTAGTATACTCCAGTGCAAGTTGTTCAACCAACTTACTGGAGATAGAAGGATGAAGGGGCAGACTGAAGCTTGAGATTGATAGAAAGATGGTCAAGGAGAATCTGTTGAGTGCAGGGCCAAATGAATTGCATCCTGGGGGAATGAAGAAAATTGCCAGTGCTGTGACTGAATGTTAATGTCTTCAATTTGAAAAATCATGAAAAGTTGGCAAAGTACTAGGAGACTGTCAAATGTTGTCTCTACATTTTCTACTATTACTATATTTTTTCTTTTATTCATGACCTAGCAAGCTTCTTTTCCAGAGACAAAGCTGTTTAATTATTGCAAGGAACTGATTACCATGTTCTTTTGGAAGAACAGAAAATATTTGTTTAACTTTAAAACTGTTATTATGCTGTTTGTGTATTAATATTTTTCTGCAAATTTTAATATGCTAAATCTATGGAGCTCCCTTTTTCCTATGTTTACTATAATGTGTATACTTGTATGCATCATTTGATTATATTTTAATACTTCCTTTTGCAACTTTAATAAGAGCTAGATAGCTAAATTTCCATACAGGACCCCCCTCATATGTTTAGCATAACCAGGGATTCAAATTCTCACGTGAAATGCGATCATAAAAGGAAAATTAAAACCCAAAATATGAACAATGTGATTGTTTCCAAATTACTTACCAAAAAATATATGGGAAGGAACCCGCCATCCCAGCTTTTAAAAATTCCAACTAATGGTGGATATCACATCATATTTCCAGAATAAATGAATTATTAGATTTATTTATGATACAATGTTTATTAACATTACAACACTAGCTATTCCTTTTATATATTACGGCTTTCTTTCTGCTAATCATAATGGGGTAATTTTGGAGGTAATCTAGAGAAGATAGAAGCAGAATAAACACAATTAGAACAGCTTTGGTCATTAAATAATACAATATGTAGGGTAGAGGAATGTTTTTGCTATCTTAGTTTTCCACCCAAGCTTTCTTATCTACTAGTCATCAATCTCTTATATGTTACCAACATTCAGCTTCTTCCTCTCAGCAATACTTTGCTAAGATTATTGTATTGTTTAGCAAAAGAAAGATATGAGAGTTGGGTGGGATAAGGGCAAGAAATAAAAAGAAGCTACTTGTATTTAGTGAAAATTTCCATAATTTTGTGGAACTAGAAGAAGTCAACGGATAGGTATGTGAAAGTTGACTATTACATTTTGTCAAAATTGGTGAAAAGCATGGATTGGACTAACAAGTACTAATTCCTTTTGAAATAGCTGATTGGGGGATATTGACAGTTTAGAAAATGTAACTGGACAAGCTACTATTTCCTCAGTGTTTACTTGTTCTTGATTTTTTGTTTTAGTGGCCAACCAATTCCTAGAGTAGACTATACACCTGAAGAAATAAAAACTTGGGGCGTGGTGTTCAGGGAACTTTCAAAACTTTATCCTACTCATGCTTGTCGAGAATATTTGAAAAATTTCCCATTGCTGACCAAGTACTGTGGCTATAGAGATGATAATGTCCCACAGTTGGAGGATGTCTCTATGTTTCTCAAAGGTAAGCATCAAGCTTGGCTTCCAGGTAAGGAGAGTACTGTAAAAGTGTTTACACAAAGTGTGTTAAAATCTAATATTTTTCTCTTTCCTGATAAGTCCCATTGGGTAATTTAGTCTTAGAACCCTTCCATTGACCTTTCCAATATTTATAGCCCTCCAATTCACTTGCAAATAGTTTGAAACAGATTTTTATTACATTCCTCTTTGCTGCTCAAAATATTCCAAGTCTTGTCTTATCTAAGTTTGGATAAAGAACACCATGAACCAATCTGTCTTCCTACTTTGTGCCTATCAATGACTTGTACATACTTTGCACACTCATATACTGAATACAAAGGAGATTGTTCTGAGTGAAAGATACATGGGAGAGGCTATAAAATATAAACATATTTCTTCAATCCTTTCGCAAACGTTCCACCTATTGGGAGACCACTTCACTTTTGCATCTGAAATCCCCTATGACTTGTGAAGCTGAAATGAGACACATGGCAAAAATGTTGTAAGCAGAAGTTTTAACCAATAGCTATGACCATGGTGGCATGTGGCTGAACTTAAGGACTGGTAGAGAAAATTGGATAAGTTGTAAGCCATCTTTACTATGTTTTAATATGTTTTAACTAGTCTTTGTCTTAGTATTTATTCGTTTTTCAATTGCCTGTAAACTGCCCTGAGTCCTTCGGGAGAAGGGCGGAATATAAATAAAATTTATTATTATTATTATTATCTATGTACAGAGAAAATAATAATACCAGGAATGGAAAAAAGTGACTGCAGTGGGCTGGGGAAGAGAAACTTCAGTGTGTCTGAAGGAAGTGGTGGACTATGGCATCTGGAGTACAGAGACTACAAGACTGTCCTGGAAGCATTTTTGATTGATGCTTCATGTGCTGCAGTCAGCAAGAGTTGTTGAAACTCAGAGGAAAACTAGACTTAGATAAAGCAAATGACAAGCTTTCTACCTTTGCCTTACCGAAGTTCTGTTCACTTTGACAGTCCATGAACCCTTTATTGACCTATGCCTTTGATAACTTTGTTTTTTTTCCTTTCTAGAGAGAATAAAGTCATTTGTGGTCCTTTTTGCAATGTTTCTGAGAGCTGCTATTTTTGATGACATATAAAATTTAATGATGGGGTTAGGTGGAAAATGAACTCCTTGTTGACATTAGAAATACTGGAAAATTACCGTAAAGTACTCTGATAATAAATAAAAAAAATCAGAAGAACACTATTTCAATTGAAAATAAATACATAGTATTTAGTTTGAAAAGCTAAGTTTGTCTTCTTCCTTTATTGTACCTTTATAGTTGTCAGCCTTTAACATTAACTAGCTTGCTGTACTTTCAGTCTCGAGAGGCATATCTTTCAATGGTGCCTTTTGTCTGAAGTTCTTTCTGTCCCCGAAAGATTCCTCATTTACTCAAAACTATAAAAGCATTGGAAGGCTCTGTGTTATTCACTAAACCAAAGACATCAGTGAAAATTGCAGGGGAGATTGGGTAGGTAAAATAAAGCCAGATGTTTTTTTTTTAAAAAAGAATTTAGTAATGAAATAACAAAATACCTGAAAAAGAGTTGGCTTCAAATCACAGGAAGTTTAGGGTGACCCAAGAAAGAGAATTTTCCTAAAGAAAATGGCAGTTTGAAAGAAGAGAAATGAGATTTTATATTTGATGCACTTGTAAAGAAAAAGGTTACTTAGAACTTCAGGTGAGAGGAAAATAACCAACAGGACCACACATATCTAAGGTTAAGATGACAGCCACTTCAGACAGAATATGTTATGAGGCACTAGCAATTTCTTGCAATAGACAATGCGTTACATGGTTTTTCTTCATCCACTAGACTTTTCAGCTGCCTTCAAAGATGGTGGAAACTTACTGGCAATTTTCTTCTGAAAAAACATTCAGCCCAGTCAGTTCTTCTTCATGAAATCGGAAGAAATCAAATTGTTTTTGGGTTTCAGGCAGCAAAATGTCATAGTCATTTCAGACAGCTACATTTTAATTTAAATATAGTTTTTGGACTGCAAATCACAGTTGTAAAAGATTGTACGCAGTCTATTATATCTCAGTAAATATTTTTTTAAAAATGATTTCAAAGGAAAACCTAATAGTGACCCCTCCACATCTAGAGGATTATACATATAGTATGTCTGTATTTTACATGCAGGTAATGTATTTGCTGAAAACAGTGGTAGAAAAAAAATAAAATCTTATAAATTGTGGAAGATTGCATAGTATGTGCAGAGGATACTCTTTCCTTAAGTAATAACAATATGACTATTTTTGGGATTAGATGCTAAAATTGATCATGTCAGTGGATTTAACTCCTGCCCCTTAAAAAAGTGTGTTCAGAAAAGATTTAAATTGTATGCCTTTCATAAGGCAAATTACATCTTCCAGGATTCCAGATAACAATTCTCAGAGCCTAATTCTGGAAATAAGGCACATATCTAGAGATTGTTCATGTTAGATAGACCCTATATGACAATCGTATAATTGTAAGACGACCAGAGTCCCCTTGTGGGGGTGATTAGTGGCCTAGAAATTTAATAAACAAATAAATAATAAACCTTACAAACCTTTCTCTTTTGGAGGCTAAATACTCCCGATTCTTTTAATTTTTCATCTTAGTTAGTTGATAGCTCCTGATCATCTCCATTGCTCTTCTGTTCCAACTCATCTTAAAATGTATATTCTGAAACTGGACACAATTCCTAAAATGCAGCCTGAACAATACAAATTAAAGTAGAATAATAATTTCCCATGATTTGGAAATCGTATTTTTGTAGATACATCTTAAAATTGAATTTGATGTTTTTTTCAGACCTATCACACTGCTGAATCATATTCATTTTATAATTAACTACTATTCCAAGATCTTTTTTCACTCTATGATTGCATTGGATTTCTGTTTTCTAAATGAAAACTTTTCATTTCTGTCTTCTACATTTTACTCTGTTCCTTTGAAATCTCCTATCAAGATAATCTCCTAGGATATTAAAAATCAAATTAAATTTTGACATCTGCACTTTTGATAAGCTTCACTAAATGCTTGCTAATTACCATGTCATGGAGTGCTTTGTCAAATGCTTTGCAGAAATCATTCTCATAATCAATTTAAAATGTTACCTAGTCAAAAGAATTAAGATAAGGTTATGGCAAGGTTTGCTCTTGACAAATCCATACTGACTTCTGCTAATTGTTTTCAAGGTGTTTAAATTCTCTTTAAGGTGCTTACAGATTCATTTCTTTATGAATTGCCCTATGGATGTTAGACTGATTGGTTTGTAATTTGCTGAAACTTTCCTTTTCCTCCTTTTGAATATATAGCAAGCTGAAATTGTATATGAATGTTGAAATGTGCATCACAATAATGTTCTGTGAAATATCTCCTTTATTTACTTGCATGCAATGCCATGATGCAAGGGGCAGAATTTGTAGCACAATACTAAAACATATATTTCATCATTTCATAGCACTTATCTGTTTTCCAGAATTTCACAATGCTGATACCCAAGGGTTGAAACAGACTTTCAGCAAATTCCTATCATGCGATTCATCTGGACTGTGTTATCTAAGCTCTAAATGTAAAATGTATTAAGTCCCTTCAACCTATGATGCTGTGATTGAACCACTCATTCATTGTTCTTCCTAATTCCTTTTTTTTTTCTGGAGAAGCTAGAACTAAAATTGGACTTGAGTGGTTCACTTTTTCTTTCTTACTTGCTTTTAGACCACATTGTCATATTATTGAGTAGCTGGTAAACTATTTTTGTTTTGTTTTGAATATAACTAAAGAAAGTATATTGCTGTTTTTGTTAATATTTTTCACTAATATTCAATTATTCATTTCCCTCACTCTGGCTGTACAGTTTTTGGCTACATGTCTATACTGTTCCTTTATAACCTGTTTTTATTTCTATTTCCAGGATTTATTCATTTTTTTGTTTCCAGATTTTTATCAACATTTTTGTATAGCCATTTTTGTATATTCTCCCCACGACCAGTTGTTTTTAAATTTTAATTCATTTTTCGATTTTAAATTGGTTTTACATTTGAGTCCAAAACAGCCCGATTTAATTGTTTTAGTGGTTTTTAATGTGTTGTATGTTTCTTGTATTTGTTTTTTGAAAATGTTTTTATTCGGCTGTACACCGCCCTGAGTCCCTTCGGGGAAAAGGGCGGTATAAAAATTTAATAAATATAATATATTGGCTTCTACTATCCACCATTTTGCCCTAATTGGAATTGCTTGCAGTTATGCTTCTAATATCTTCTCCCTTATGAATTCTATCTGGAATTCATTAATTTGCCCTCTCATGGAATCCTACTTATCATTTCTTTGAGTTTATTAAATCCTCACGATTGAAGCCCAAGTTTTGATTAACTCAGTTTTAGTCTTCCTATCGATCAAAGCAAAGCTGATCCTCTTATGCCTTTCTTTACTCTCCACCTGATCAGGACACAGCTGGCAGCATGGCAAAGCAGAAGTTTCTTAAAAGATCTAAGCGTATAACATTTGCCTTCCAATAGATATTGGAATAATTAAAGTTTCTTACATTTCACATGTCTTTGAAAAATCTACAGTTTCATTTTGGAAGGCATCATCCATATCATCTCCTTAGTTAGGTGGGCAATAGTAGATGTCAACAACATGTTTATTTTTGTTTCTTCATTCTTTAATTAATTAACTGTAATTCAGATGATCTTTAGCATTCAAAAATTCATTCATCTGGATTTCTGAGTAGAGGTGGATATGTTTAACAGGATCTCCTTTTCTTGCCTATGTTCCTTCGGCACAGATGGCATCACAAATGGTATTGCTATGTTCCCATCATGGGAGTCCCCATCTCCCCCTCCTCCCATGTCTCTGTTAGGGTGTATTTGCTCTTCTGTGCTACGTTTAAATTCATTTTGTTTCTTTTCTTTACTCTATGCCAGTGACCCCCATGGTTTGTCTACCTACTAAATGAACTCCATGGGTTAAATAAGCTCTGCTTTGCAAACACTGCAATCTTATTCTTTACTGCTCCAAGATATGTCTCATCTCTCTGTTGGATAACAGCCCATGTAGTGTATCATGATACTAATAATGAGCAATTATTTTAAAAGAAGTCTGGCAAGAGTTACTTGTATCAATCAATTAGAATATGCAAAACATACATAATGAAACACAGTAATGTTGATTTCTCTTCTACTTCAGAAAGGTCTGGTTTCACAGTCAGACCGGTGGCTGGATATTTGTCCCCTCGTGACTTCTTAGCTGGTCTGGCCTACCGAGTTTTCCACTGTACCCAGTACATACGTCATGGTTCAGATCCCCTTTATACTCCGGAACCGTGAGTATCATTTGTGATAGACCATTACTGCAGTTAGGACTTACCTTTCTTCATTCAACCTGAGGTGTCGTATAGGGCCATAACGTCTCCTCTACCTGCATAACAATTTGTCAATAGTAGATTCAACTGAGAAAGCATGACTGATCTATTTTTTTGAGTAGGGGTTTCATTCTGAGTCTTTTTGGCCTTACTTTAATACTCTAACTTAGTTTTTCCAGAGTTATTGAAAGTCAGGTGTCAATAGTAATAATTATGATGATAAATGATGATATGATAATTGGCAATGATTATGATTGTGGTAGTTATGGTTGGTTATGATTTGATAATTACAATTACTAGGATACTTAAGATTATTAATAATTAAAATTATGGCATAAACCAGCAGTGGTAGTCCCAGTGATTATTGACACACTGCCCGGCATACCAAAAAATCTTGAGACACTTAGAAAATCTGCACATTCACAAACTTTCCACCTGTTAATTGCAAAGGCCACTTTGTTATATACATAATAATCACTATTTTCAAACCTAGCGTTGTTTTGCATGTATACTACAGTTTCTTTAAATGAAAGTAGTTGTACTTCAACATATTCAAAGGGTGATAGTTTAGAAATATTGTGCTATTGTCAGTTAAAACTACGCTATTTTCCCCATATAAGCATGTTAAACAGCCATTTATATCATTTCTGAGCTCTTAGAATAAAGGGGCGGGAAGACAAAATGGCAAAAATTTAAAATAGACACAATTTTGTCTAAAAATATGGTAGAGGAACTTGAAATTTAATTTAATCTGGCTCTGTCCTTTAGATTATTCAATGACAATGAGCCAGGCTAAGAACATACTATAGTCCCTATGTTTCTGCAACACACCTTCCTTTTTTCCTCTAAGGCCCTACAGTAGCACCCTGTTCTCTGCTCCAGGAGTTTGTCTCTGGAAGGATCCAAGGAATAATTTGATTAAGCTCAATTAAAATAATTCCTGAGCTTTTATTTAGAGGAAGGACAAATCAATCTTTCATACCAGAGAAGCAGCAGCAGCAGCAGTCTAGAAGCCTCCTTACTTTTGAAAATGACTTCTATTCTGGATCTAACCAAAAGACTTTTAGTAACTTCTTGTATAAATCAGTTTAAGTTCTTTCCAGGATCCAAATCCTAGAACTGAGTTTGTCAGTTAAGAGATAAAAGAGAAGGAGGATGGTGGTGATGACGAACCCAACAGAAGAACCGTTGTGGTATATTTGCTAGTTTGTTTGCATGGGACTGAAGTGTCCCAAGTTAAAGTCACCACCCAGCTATGGAGTTCAATGAATCATTTGGGGCCAATTACTAATTTTCAGCTCAAAGCAGTTTATGAGATTAAAAATGAGGAAAGACCTCCTGTCCAGGGCCTTGACTCCTTTGAGGAAAGGCAGGATAAAAATTCAATTACAAACTCAATAAGTAATAAACTTTGGGGAGAAGAAAACAACGTCCAATGACTGAGTATTCTCAGCATCACTCAGAAACTAGCAACAGCAACAGCAACAACCATCTTTTATCAGAAGTTTGCATTTTGAGCCCTGGGATGTTGACATGTTCTTCTTTTTAGTGAATTTTCTTGTATGAAGCAAGAAAGTGGAAGTTTCCACTTGAATTAGGAGAAGGATTTAAGCGTCTCCATCATATCTTACCCCAGGAGATCAGTTTCTACACATATGGAATAGTTATTTCTGTCAGCTGCCAGTTTTATTTTATTTTTTATATATTCTTAGAATCCTTCCCTCTTCATGTACTTCAGAAGTCTAAAAAGGGTGGCTTAACAGCATTTTTTTAAATAACTGTCAGACCTCCCCCATCATTTGGGGGTTAAAATAATTAAATTGGTTCTTGCAGTTTCCTCTCTGTTTTAGGGAGGTTGGAGTTGTGTCTATGCTTTCTACCCCTAAAAGCCCTCAAAGACCGCACCCCCCACTTAATTCCCACTTTTGGAGCATAAGCCTTAACATGCCATGAAAAATATTAAACATCCCTTGAATTGAAGGAAGTTGTGCAACCAGATGCAACTGACTATTCTTTGTTTTCTTATTATTCTTTATTGAAAGACAGTCCAAAATATGAGTTGTTGATACTCTCTGAGCTTGATTGTTTTCTTGCAGACATTTTGTTACCCATTTAGGTAACATCAACAGCACTAACAGTTAGCACTGATAATGTTACCTAGTTGGGTAATGAAACATCTGCAAACAAACCACCAAGTTCAGAGGGCACCATGAACCCCTGAGCTACAAATATTCAGTCCTGAGATACAAATATTCTCTTCTGTTGGTAATAATCTAAATGATGCTGAAATTCTAACACTTTCTCCCATGAGACTAAGCCCCATTGATTCAATGAAACTTCTTCAGAGTAAACATTGCCCTGGATTCCACTGGAAACATATTGCTTACTTTATTATATATCTTTCAATTCTTGCTGGAAACATCATCCAAATACTTTGTCGTCCAAAACAATTATCCTCTGTTGGTACTGATGCAATAAAGATTTTTTTAATGAATTCATAAGAACACGGGACATCTAAATTGTTATGTATCATAACAGAATGGCAAAAAAAATCAAATAAATACTAAAAGGCAGCATTGATGTGTCCTGTATTTCTTTGCTGTTATTTAAAGGCCGTATCCATTTTTAAAAAAATATATTTTTACTGAAAGTTTTAATAATAATAAGAACTAATATAAACTGAAATAGAACAAAAACTTAAGACAAAGGGAGAAGGATAATGAGAAAATGCTAAAAATGCAGAAAGAAATCAAGTAAAAGAAAAAAATAGCATTTTCTTCTCCTTTTTTTCCTGCCATATAGATTTTTTTCCCAGTAATAGATTTAGTTCAGCCTTTAGCATTTAGGATTACTGTGTTTCAGTAGTGCTGATTTGTGTACATGTATTTCATAGTTTCTCACAGCAGTATCTACTGTGAGGTAAGTGGTATAGGATTGAATTGCAGGGCAAAGTTCTGGATTCTATAGTCAAATTATTTTTAAAAAGAGAAATAATTGGGGAAAGTGACAAAAGAAGACCATGATATAAATACTATGCATATTTGACATGGTACTAGTCTAATACTTTTAGCACAGGCCTGCATTAGCATTTGAGTGAACTGAATATCGAATTAAAGATAGTGTTGTTTTTCAATTATAATAAAAACTATGCTAATTCTGAAACAGATGTTATAGCGCAGGATTACAGAGATATTTTTTCTTTTATCATGACAGTGTCATGATTTATATGCATCTAAAATATAGTACTCCATATACTCAAAGAATCTGTGCCCTGCTTTTGGATGACTAAAATGAAATTGCTGCTCTGCTGTTGGGTAATTAGTAAGTAGATACTTTCTGCTTACTAAGGAGTTAGTTGCATTTATTCATTTCTGACTAATCTAGAAACAAGCTAGAGTGCTAAACCATCAGCAATGATGGATCTGGCCAAATCCAGAAATAAGTTGCATCATTAGGAATGAGAAATGGGATCATATTCAGAAATAGCAGGTCCAGAAAGCATTTAACGAAGAAAGCAAATAAAGCTCTCACAAGTAAACATAATTTAAGAGCAACTAGTGAAACCAGTGACAAAATGTTGCACTGAACAGTTCTAATTTAGGACACTCTATTTCATTTTATTCCTGTATACTCTGGGTTTCTGGACTTCTTGCCTATAATCATTTAGCTAGGGTTTTTTTTTGTTCAGGTTTCATACAAGATTTCATTTTTCAGTTGCAGGACTTCATTGTCACTCTTTTGCTTGGCAGTGCAAGAACTAAAGCCCTGCAAAACTCATGGGTTCGGCTGCTCAGATCAGCATTCTGTTCCTGAAAAGAAAACTTATCAGAATATCAAGTCTTGAAATCAATGAAGGAAATTCCATTTCTATTCAAGAGTGTTCATTCACACACATATTTTAGGATAGATGTGTGGCCCTAATTTGTTAAACATATTGACTGGGAATCCCAATTATTATGTATTTGATATAGGTGGCTATATAAATAGAAATCAGCCAGTCAACCAACTCACTCAACCACTCACCTACTTGAAGAGGAAAGCTGATTTTTAAAGATTTTCTTCCTTGGTTATTATAAATAAAAATAACAAGATGGCAGTCATACCTAATACATTTTCCTCCTCTTATTTTCCCCACAACAGCAACCTTGTGAATTGAGTTGGGTTGAGAGAGTGGCAAGTCCAAAGTCACCAGAGATGGCTTTCATGCATAGGGTGGAACCATAGGTCAGTCTCCTTGTTTATAGCCAGGTGCCTTAATCACTAGACCAAACTGACTCTCTTAGAGGATGCCTTATTAATGAAAAGAAAAGAATGTTGTAAAGATGAACTAGATGCATGTACTTGAATCATGAGTTTAGATTGTGCTCATTTAATAACGAGACAAGCCTATTCTCAAAAGTGGAATCGTTTATAAAAAGCACAAGGTGGCAGTTCAGAACCAGAAATGAATGTTGAGGCTATAAGATTTAAACTTTATTCATAAACACCCTGACGCTGGTTCTATAGTGTAAAACAATTTTTTAAAAAAGAAGATAAATCATTTGGAGAAACAGGCTTCTTAACTCCTCTATTTTCATATTCACACAGAACTTAATTGTTTTGATCTTTACATACACATCTGTGATCGGAAGAACAAAAATGGATAGTGTGGTATGAATAACTCCTTGTCTTAGTTAGGGTGGGATCAGAAATATAATGAGGAAAGAAATATAATACTAAAAAAATACAGTTGACACCAACATCTTCACACGCAAACACACATTTATAATACCAATAGTAGTTTTTGCTTGTACAAAGAGACAATAGGAACTTTTTAAAAAGCTATGAACAGGAAGATTTTTTTAAAAAATAAATAAACAGAACCATTTCTTTCCTTGAAAACTGGTTAGTATTTTATGTCTTTTAGACCCAGCTCATATTTTTTGTTAAAGATAAAACAGTATAAGGTTGAGTGAGAAGCAAGAAATAAAGAAATAAATATGCTGTTTTAATGCTGTAAATAAAAGGTTCAACCTTTGCAGCAACCTTTACGATAGTTCTTTCATTTTTAAAAAGAACATACTGAACACACTGTTTGGAAATTGTTGCAGTGCTCTACGTGAGTTTATATCACAATATTTTCATATGTGTACTAATATTGCATTCCCCCCCCCCCTGTGGCAGGGATACATGCCATGAACTCCTGGGACATGTGCCTCTGCTTGCTGACCCCAAATTTGCCCAGTTTTCTCAAGAGATTGGCTTGGCCTCTTTGGGAGCATCTGATGAAGATGTACAAAAACTTGCTACCGTAAGTCACCATCATTTAAAATGTGAGATTTCCTTCTGCGTTAAGAATCCTCCGCTTCTTATAAATGTATTAAATGTAGGGATGGGGGCAAGTTAGCTCTTTCCAACATCCCCAAATATAAGCTGTGTTCACACAATGCACTAAATGAACTGTTTTCACTGATCTCAGTATCATTTGATGAATAAATACCGAACATGGCTATGTGTTTATGAATTATGCGTTCGGTTATTTAACAAGCTATGGTCAAGCTTAGTGCCTAAATTAGGTCAGAGACATCATTCCTCCCTAACAATATATCCATGCTACCTTTAATGTACGGTCATTTCCTTCCCTTTCTCCCTCCTTCCCTTCCTTCCCCCCTTCCTTCCTCTCCCAAATACCTGAAAACTCTCCAGAAAGTGCCTTTACTTTACTTCTTTCCAGATGTGATGGGGTTGCTAGTCTCAGAATTTCTTGCCAGCCATTCCCCATACTCCTTAAGAATGTAGGGAATTATAGGAATTATGGATCCAATATATCTGAAACATACCTGATTGATAGAAAATCACTTTAGGATACAAATTTGAATTGATGGGATTCAGACCCATTCTACTGTATTTTTCCAGTTAAGCTTTGGCAAACTGCTTTGTAAAGGAAATGTACATATTTTTGAAACAGTCTATAGATAAAATGAAGATGAAAACTAAAGCCTACAGTACAAAAGTGCTGATTTCTGAAAATATTGCAATATTGTAAGCAATTGTACATATTCAGTGGACAGGAATACACTATAGTTATGTCCGATGTACAAAAAGTAAAAATGGATTTACAGAAGTGGGAAAACTTTGTATCAGTATTCTGCACGTGAATTCAAATTTCCCTGAAAATCTGGAGCTGGAGTAAGTATCTGAGAAATAACTCACATTTTTTTTTCTGTTGAAAATTATGTAAAGAAAAATCCTTAGGTTTTTTGCACTGAAAATCATGTCCCTTAGTTTAAGGAAAGCTTGCCCTTACAATATTGAATTTAGGTTTATGGGTATGCATTATCTTACCGAAGTTATGAAACTTGGGCTAATTCCCCAGATTTTGAGAAGACTAGTATCCAATGCCATTATATGTATGTTTGAATATATTCTTAGTCAATCTACAGTGTCTCTTTCTAAATGTATGCTGTCCTAGTGTTAGATTTGCTTCAACCTCTATTTTTTCTATACAGATAATAAAAAATCAATTATTTAAAAATGATGTTTATATTAGCCTTCACTAACTGCTTCTTTTAAGGTACTACTTACAAATATGTCCGATTAAAAAAATTGCTGTCACATACAGTACTGATTAACTTTCTCCCCCAAGTTTCCCCCCCTTTTTATTCTGAAATTGTTTTCAGTCGCAGGCACTGATGTATTAAAAACATAATTCTTTCTTTTATTGCGATTGATCGTGCTATTTAAACTAGTGCTGAAAAATGGAAACTAAACCATTGGTCTCTATGTATAAAACTGCAGGAATGAACTCAGAGACTTCTACAGAGGTAATCAGAAAAGTCAAGATGGTGGGCATGATGATGGGATCAAACCTTAATCCCTTTTTTATATGGTTCCTGTGTTGCATGTAGAAAGGGAAGTGGCTTTGATTGTGCCCAAGCAGGGAGGGTCAGGGTAAAGAATGTGTAGGATGGTATCAAAAGGCCAAAGATGCTTTTTCAAAAGGCAACTGGATTTTATTTTTCCTTGGAGACGTTTCACTTCTCATCCAAAAAGCTTCTTCAGTTCTGACTAAATAGTGGAGGATGGAAGGATTTGTATTCCTTGCAGTCATCTGGTCGTTCGCTTCCTTTCTGAGAGCCATTGAGGTCCCTTGGAGATTTATCTGTGCCCTCGGGGTCACCTGAATAGTGCAAATGGGTGTGGAAATTTCTTGGAACTACTGAAAGGACTGTATTGTAAACAGGGGATAGGTGCTGTCATATCCCTTCCCCTCTGTTTCTCTTTGAGCCATCATTGGTTTGAAAAAGGGGTCAGAGGCTGTCTACATTAAGGTTGAACAGCCTTCTGTCAACAGAGGTGGAGGGATATGATGGTGTGGTCAAATGTTATACTACATTTCCGAGCATGGAGAAAGGATGTGGTTCTGTTGAAGTGCACAAGTCATATATGTGCTATTGGTTTATGCGCTGCATCTGCTCAGGAATATTGTGATAACTTTATCAGTGGATTATATGTTTTCGTTAGATGTTTAATCCAGGAAAACAGAGGCATCCACAGGGTTTGATGCTTTCATTAAAATGAGCACAAAAGAGATACTGCTTGCATCATGGCAGCTATTTTCCTCATTTGCCCACCCATAGCCCATTTTGTAGATGGCACTAGGAATGAATGTAGTGCTGTTTTTAATCAAATAGCAGAGTAGATTAATGTTTGATAAAGTATACTACCTATTGTTTATCAGTATGTCAGGGCTTGATGGGAGAAGTATTACAAGAGGGGCTTGCTCTTTTCAACTATGAAATGTTAGGAAGAATGGTTTATAAAAGTTTAAAGAATTATTATCACAGGGCTGTGAGAGTTGGACTATAAGGAAGTCTGAACATCAAAGACTCGATGCCTTTGAGTTGTGGTGCTTGAGAAGACTCTTGAGAGTCCCCAGGACTGCAAGGGGAGCAAATCCGTCAATCCTGGAAGAAATCTAGCCTGACTGTTCATTAGAAGGACAAATGATGAAGCTGAGACTCAGATATTTTGGCCACCTAATGAGAAGAGAGGACTCATTAGAAAAGGCCGTGAAGCTGGGAAAGATGGGAGGCCAAAGGAGAAGGGGACGGCAGAGAATCAGATGGCTGGAGGGTGCCACCGATACAACAGGCATGAGTTTGGGCAGACTCTGGGAGGCTGTGAGGGACAGAGAGGCCTGGCGGGCTATGGGTCATGGAGTCCATGGGGTCATAAAGAATCAGATATGACTTAGCAACTGAACAACAACAACAACGCAAACATATATCAACACTGGAATTTTTTTGAAAGATAATCCTTTGTAAGCCAAATGTAATTACCATAACTGATAATTGTTGAACGATTAAAATTGGAAAACTTATCAGTTACCATCCTGAAGAATTGAGGATCCTGTCTTCCATGTAGCTCATTGTCTAAACATCAATATAACGAGCTTGGAAATAACTTCAGGATTTAAGTTGGAAAGAATGCATCTGCCAGGAAGCCCAATATTTAGAGAGTCTGTGTGAAAACTCTAGAACTGAGAGCCAAGCATCCTTGTTTCTAATGCTGTGCATGATTTAATTTATATTCTCAAAGGTTACAGGTAGCTGAAAGAAGAAAGCAATACCTCACCCCCCTACAACATTTCAGAGAAAACAAATGGCTACAGATGCACAGCGAAGTTAACCAGAATAATAAACAGATACTTAGCATTTATATAGTGCTTTAAAGTGCGTAAAACGGTTTGCAGATGTGGTCATTAATTTTTACATTAGACAATATAAGCATGCCAATTCTTAAGAAGGGCTGAAAAAATATTGATTTGTTCAAGGCAAGCAAATGCACCTGTGATGGGTGAAGGGTTTATATGAGAAACTTCATTAGCCTGTTCAGTTGACACCTTAAAATGTGAACCACCAAATAGCCCTTCATCCTCTCATTCAAGCTGGAGACGTCAGTGACCTGGTAGTCATTCATGACACAGAGTAGTTGGCTGCAGCAAAAAAGTTTCACATACGTGCAAAAACTGATATGAAGTCTGAAATCCAACAATATCAAGGTTCCAGCTCCTAGAGAGGATAATCTCTACCAAGAGCCAGAACAAATCAGGATTCATATATTTTCTTGATATTCCATCCTTCTGGGATTTAATTTTAATAAAATTTTAATTTGATCCCATTCATCTCTTCCAGTCTACTTCTACCATACCTCTTCTTGGAATGGGATAAAGGTATTTAAAAATTGGATTTTGGTTTTTTTAGCGGGCCATGGTGGCTCACATGGTAAAGATGCTAGGCTTGCGCACTGCTGAAGCTGGCAGCTCGGCGGTTTGATTCCCGTGAAGTAAGTAAAACTGCTGTGGGACAAGAAAGGAGTCTCCCCTGAATGCCTATCAGCATTCAGGCGTCTTACAGGTAAAGATAACACCGCCCAATAAAATTCCTTTCACAGAGGCAGACAGCCACCTCTGTGATCCCTGCCTAAAAACACGTGCCATGTGCTAAAAATAAAAAAGGATATATCTCTGCCATGGTAGTGAATCATTACCTCCTTCACTGAAGTGTTTTTCACTCCTGAAGTTCAGCCTTTTGTTGCCTCCTTGGCAATTTGAACAAGTCATAAGGGGCAGGAATTTATCACAGATGGCTGAATTTATGCTACTTAGAAACCTACCCACTTTCTCAAATTACATAGGTTCAGAAGAATTCCAGATATCTTTACAAGTCCCTCAATCATTTCATTCCATATTGCCACTGAACTGCAGGTTATGAAGAACACCAACAGTATGCAAAACCTATTCAGAATGATAAGCATAACTCATCAAATATACTTATAATCAGTTATCTGCAAAACCAGATATCTAGTCCCTAGTCTCTCAGATGACCATTAGCATATTATTCATTGCTCCATCCCATCATTTCTTTTTAGGAATGGTATTCTCCTCCTCTTTTTTTTTTTAAGATGGACATCTGTTGCAGCACCCAAAACCTATTCAGGCAAATTTCCAACAACCAACCCATTCATCCTAGACCAGTCAGCTTTCAGTAATGCATGCCAGGTCCAACTTCCTTTCTCCATTATTTCATCATAAAGGTGGATGTTAACTCTGATCTTGCATTTCCCTTTTCTACTAAACTCTGCTTGCTTTAGGATTTAGCTAATCGAGGGCTTTAACCCCGTGCACTCATTCTTGAAGAAAACAGCCCCTTAACGTTTTCCATCCATGCAAGGAATAAAGACATTCCTGTTCAACTAAGGCCTGTTAGATTGTGCATCTAAGAGGATGGATAACAAAACTTTCTCCTCTGCCTGTAATGCAACCTTAGTGAAGGGAATTGTTTCTCATCACTTCCTCCCATATTGCGATCTGCACCAAAAGTAATTGTATGAACAGGCTATTGCAAATCTTGATCTAAATTATTTCCTATTCCCTTAAAAATGCATAGAAGACCACTAAGATTATCCATAGTTATCTGGAAGCAAGGTCCTTTAAACTCAACGGAGCATAGTTCAAAATAAACATGTTGAAGATTGCAGTATACGTCATCTGATGAATAAGCTGACTCACAGTCATAACTAAAAGAAAAATGTAGAAGAAAAAGACAGAATGAAGGCATTCTAAACCACAGATTGTGTCACGTTTGCAAGGCATATTATTGCTATGTGAAATGCCAAGGACTGTCATTGTGTGCTTGGTTAAGTCATCATTTTATCTTGTGTCCCTTTATTTCTGGAAGCAGTATTTTCTACTTTCCCCATTAGCTAAACAGAGGATGGAGAACATGTCCCTCCTTCTGCTGAATGTACGTAATGTTACAAAAATATCAGGAAAATATTCCCTGCCTGGCAAGTATTTATTACTTCTTTATTACTGCAATTTAATTTCATGCCTTTTATCTGAGTGCTTTTAAGATGGCCAGCAGTATTGCCAGAATAGTTAGTTATAAATAAAATCAATGAACAGTAACATAGAGCTGAAAATAAAACACAATCAGTTGACAAATATGTAGGGAAGGAAAAACTGAAGAAGTATAGTGGCTTGTAGGGTTTTAAACACCTATGGGAATAGTGGAGACATTCCTTTGTGACTTTATAGATTAATTCTGTATCAACATCTTGTAATGTTGCTTCACCATTGGCACTTTTGATGGCTACGAAAAGAATAATTGTGCAGCTGTTCATTTGCTTAAAACACTTTGCAGATACGCCAGGGTGTCTTGCATTTTTTGACTGCTTGTGATCAAAGCTTTTGTTTGGGTTTGTTTATTTTTGTTGCAGCTGTAGACTTAGTTTTTTTAAAAAAGGCTTCATTGCTGAGAGCCAAAAACACAAGATACGCACATGACTGCAAACTCTGTTCAGCCAAGCTGGCCCTACTGTTAGGCAGAGTGAAGTTGCTCTCTAGGCAGCTGATTTTGTGTCTCATGATTGGGTAGCAAATTGTCCTTTTTATTTTTATACTAAATCAACTGTGCAGTCAAGGCTGGACCTCACAACTGAAGCCCCAGATGATGTGGTCCAGATGGTATCTCAATGACTTTGTGGTGGTAGGGAACAGATGATGGGAAACAGCCAACTGGTAACACATTAGCTAGGCTGATTCTGGTTGGCCTAGTATCCTTTCTCTCTTCTCATTTAAAACCTACCTGATAATGTAAGACTAGTTATTTATTTAATTTAATTAATTTATTTATTTAATTTATATACCTCCCTTCTTCCGAAGGACTCAGGGCGGTGTACAGCCATAATAAAACACAAACATAACAATTAATAAAAACCCTTTAAAAATATTAAATACATCAGCTGGATTTCAAATTAAAATTACCATTAAAAATTTAAAACCAAATTAAAAACAGAGAGGGGTCAGGACAGCCCGGCTTGGGTAAATAGTAAGGTCTTAAGTGCCCGACGGAAGGCATGGAGATCAGTAATAGTTTGTATGTCTGGGGGAAGTTCGTTCCAAAGAGCCGGAGCTACCACAGAGAAGGCTCTCACCCTGGGGGTCGCCAGTCGGCATTGTCTGGCTGATGGCACCCTGATGAGGCCCTCTCTGTGCGAGCGTACTGGCCTGTGGGAGATATTAGCTGGTAGTAGGCTTCCTGAAGATATCCTGGTCCCATGCCATGTTATAAATTATAAATGCTTTTTTGTTTTGTTTTGAAAAATGCGGTATCTATTTCGATAGCACATTAGTGCTCATTTCATATGTTTATCTCCTTGAATTAGTTGGACTATAGTAACACAGAAGCAGTTGTAAAGCATGGAAGAGGGGAAATATAAGTTAAGGACATATCGCCAGGGTATTCAGTCCAAGGTATAAAGCAAAGATTTGCAAAATCATATGGCAAGTCATACAGCAAAACTTTTTGGGTCCTTGGAAATTTATTACAAAATCATGAATATCTTTCAGAAGAGGGAAATGGACAGATAAATGACTTTATAGTAAGCATAATTCTAATTAAGTTCTGTTTCTCATTCTGGTCTCATCCTCTTTCCCAAACCATGCCAATTAAAGTCCAGGGGCAGAATTTGGCCCTGAAGACTTTGAACACTCTGCTCTAAAATTAGTTGACTATATGATTGTTGCTACTTTAAATACTCTTGGGATTTGTTACCTCAGATGCTGAAATAACTTAATCAGGCTTGTATATTCAGTAGTTTTAAACAAGACTACAAACAGAAGTGAGTTTAGGGATTTTTGCCTCAGAAAAATAAGAAGCATAAAGATGTCACCTCCTATATTAGTAAAATTAAGTACAGGTAGCCCTCAACGTATGACTGTTAGTTTAATAATGATTTTAGGTTATGGTGACCTTGGAAAAAGTACAACCGATACTAAGACTTATGAGAATCATACTGTCCCTGTGGTCATGTAATCATAATTTATCTGCTTGGCAACTGGTTTGCATTTACAACTTTTTGCAGCATCTTGTGGTCACTTGTTTGTAATTTTTGACTTTTTGAGCAGTTTTCAGCAAAAAAAAAAGTCCATTGAGAAACTGGAGTCACTTAAGATTTGCTTAATAACTGTGGTAAAATGATTGTAAAATTGGATCAGATGATGTGATGACTTACTTTGTGATTGCCTCATCTTCAATGAATTCTGATCCCAGTTGTGTCATAAAGCAAGGATTACGTGTACTACTAACACTCTGACTTGTAATCTTATACAGGCATCCCTTGGCATAAGTTTCACTGAATGTAGTAAGATTTACTTTTGTGAAAACTTCCATAGTAAAGTTTTGTTTAGGTAAGTCTCTTAGGAACCCTTGTGAGGAGATGGGACTTCATAATAAACACATTAATTTGCAGTTATAAATTAAAGAATAACTTTGTAAATCAACTTTAGGTCATTTATATTGCAGGAGTCAGTGTACAATAATTCTAATCAAGATCCATATTAAAACAACACCCAGCAGTTCAATGGAAGGCTTAGAAAATATCAATAGACCAGTTTGTTTTATTTTGAATTTCCATCAGCTCTTTGTTGGAAGTTTTAGAAGCTCAGGCAAGATTTTGTAAACCTTTAAAATGGCCTAAATTAATAAGGATCTTGAAAAGTAGTATGTATATGTATAGTCAACAGAATTGTTTTTAATATAATGAAAATGCTATTCAGTCTGAAAAAATATGCAGAAGTTCAGGCAAAATGATTTGATTTTATGGCTGTTAAAAACTTTGGAGAATATTTCTTGTCTTTATCTATCTATCTATCTTGTTAATTCCCAACAGATCAAATAGGGTGCTGTTTTCTTTACATAAATTGGGGAGATATGTAGAGAACAAAACCACTCAGATACAGAAATTTAGAAATGTGCACATTCTGAGTGTTTTTGGATGATATTTTTTAAAAGCCTCTTATAATGAGCACTAACTAGCACGTCAACTTTCAGGCACAAAAATGTAATTGATTTTGATAGTCAGGCTAATAAAAGAATAATGCGAGCCTGACAAAGCATTATATGCTCATTATATCTGCTATGTTCTGGGGAGAAAACATCATCATCATTAAGAAATTGCAGAATTTGCAGTCAAAGTCCTCGGCTCACATTAAATCATTCATACTGAGAATGTGTGATCTTCCAGAGTAGGGAAGAATGGTGAGAAAAAGCAATGGGGAAAGACTCCTTTTAGAAATAGCTTGGCTACTATGTAACAGATATAATTAAGAAAATAGGTGATAACAAGATGGCCATGAGGGAGGAACACACATAGGAGTGCTCCGGAGCGTGCGGAGGTGAAGATGTGCTTTCCGGGGCGCAGGGACTGGTTTTAGTCAGTCCCAGCCACAGGACGGCCCCGGGGAACTCCCCTCTCAAATGTGAGGGGGCTTTGGGAGCCTGAGGTGGATTCCACTGCCGCAGGGACTTACTGGCGTGGATCGGCTCCAGCCAGCGGTGGTGGCGGCGCCATTTTATCAGGCGGCCACCTTGAGGAGGAGGCTCATCCCAGTGTGAAGGCCTGGTTTCAGCGAGGCCGGCTGGATTTGCCGGCGCGGAGGCCTGGTTTCAGCGGCGTCTCCATTTTATCGGACGGCCACCATGAGGAGAAGGCTCATCCCAGCGCAGAGGCCTGGTTTCAGCAAGGCCTGCTGGGCCTGCCAGGCTGGTCGGTGGCGAGGGGTGCTGGAACCCGGAGAGATGGTCCGCGGCCAAAGGAAGACTGAGGTTTTTTTTAAATAAGTGACTGGGGAAATGTTTTAAGGGGAGGGGTCAGGAACCAGAGGTTAGTGGGGAGTTGGGACCTATAGGGAGGATGCCCAGCCTGATTGGACACTGGTGGAGGGCATCGGAGACCGTACGGGAGGAGTTCATTCCGTGGGAGCGGGGAAGAAAAATTGGGGTTATCTGTGGGAGAGGCAGCTATGGTGCGAGCAGGGGGCCATGTCAGGTGAAGGGTGGGCGCCCCCCCCAGATGCAAGCAGTGGCGCGCGCCGCCTCCCTTTGCACAACTTGGAACCAGGGTTGTACGGGTGCTCAGGACCCCATCATGAGGCTGATGTTGTGCAATGCCAGGTTCGTGGTGAACAAAGCCCCTCTCATTGTGGAGATGGTGCAGGAGGGGGGTGCGGACCTGGTGTGTATTACGGAAACCTGGTTGGGTCATGAGGGGGGGTTCCCCTCATGGAGATGTGCCCACCGGGTTTCCTTGCGTTCCATCAGCCACGGGCAAAGGGGAGGGGCGGGGAGGTGGCAGTTCTAGTGAAGGAAGGTCTTGTTCCTAGGGAGACTACTGTTCCTCAGATAGCCGGCTGTGAGTCCCTCCTGGTGAAATGGGGCCGTGAGGGGCAGAGGGGGTTGCTGATCATTTACCTGGCTCCCTGCCTCATGACAGCAGCCCTACCCGAGCTGCTTAATGTTATCGCCGAGGTGGCAGTTGAGACTCCCAGGCTTATGGTCATGGGAGATTTCAATCTGCCATCTGCGGGCGCAGCATCTGAGACAGCTTGGGAGTTCATGACTTCCATGACAGCCATGGGCCTGACCCAGGTAATTCAGGGCCCTACTCACGAGGGGGGAAACATGCTGGACCTGATCTTTACCTTGGAGAAGTGGGGAGATGATCTGCAATTAGGGGAGATAGTCACAGAATCCTTGTCATGGTCAGATCATTTTCTCCTTCGGCTTGACTTTTTGTCCGCCGCACCCCACCGCAGGGAGGTGGAACAAGTTAAATGGTTCTGCCCCAGGTGCCTGATGGAACCCGACTGAGGAACTGGTGGTCACCTGGAACAGGGTGGCTGCTGGAGTCTTAGATTGGGTCGTGCCTTTGCGACCTCTGACCCAATGTCGAATTGACCCAGCTCCTTGGTTTTCCGAGGAGCTGAGGGAGATGAAACATCAGAAAAGACACCTAGAGAGCAGTTGAAAGGTGAGCCGCTCTGAATTGGATCGAACCCTGGTTAAGTCACATCTTAGGACTTACCTGGGGACAATCAGGCAGGTGAAGAGTAGCTACTTCGCTTCCATGATTGCGTCAGCAGATAACCGTCCAGCCGCCATTTTTAGAGTGACCCGCTCCCTCTTATATGTGGGAGCGCGGGAGGAGCCCTTGGAGGGTCAGGGTGAGGATTTCAGCTGTTATCTGCATGACAAAATCAATCAGATCAGGAGGGGCTTGAGCTCCAACTGGCATGATCCGGGGGGGGCGGCGGCGCATGTCTTGAGTCCTGTTATCTGGGGTGAGTTCGGGCCTGTGACTCCTGAGGACATGGACAGGTTGCTAAGGTGACTGAAGGCTACCACTTGTTTACTGGATCCGTGCCCCTCCTGGTTGGTGCTGGCTTCCAGGATGTAGTAGAGGTTTCTCTGACTGAAGGGTTCATTCTCGCCGCCTTGAAAGAGGCGGTGGTGCATTCTCTGCTCAAGAGGTCTTCCCTGGATCCGGCTGCTTTAGTGAATTATCGTCCGGTCTCCAACCTTCCCTTTTTGGCGAAGGTTGTTGAGAGCGTGGTGGCCTATCAGTTTCTGCGGCACCTGGAGGAAAATGTCTATCTAGACCTGCTCCAGAAAGTATGTATTGGGGGGGGGGTACTGACTCTCTTAATGCAGCAGGAATGAGATTTAGTTGTAAGCTGTTTTAAAAGTCTTAACTGATCAAAAAAAGTTTATAGATCTGAACAATCCAGACAGCCAACAAATAAAGTGTAAGATCACAAATTCTTTAAAATGCTGTTTGCCCTTAGATGACTTTGAACTAGACAGTTTCTCAGTGCAGGGTTACTGTTGCAAAGAAATATTAGAGGAGTGAGTATTATGTATAATGTTTTGAGTTTCTGGAGAAAAGACAGTGTATAATTTTAATCAAAAATAAAATAAAAACTACTAATAAAGCATACTATTGTCCCAATTCCAAAATTTGGAATTTGACAAATGTTTGTAAGGTCAGGGGTATGGGCAGGTGAATTGCTGATAGTGACCTCAGTGATTTTGAATGAAGCGTTTTATCCTTCATCACAGACCTAGGGGATAGTAGGAGAACATGAAAGTGTTTAAGCTGCAAATTCATAGACAGCCTAAAAATGTGCTTAAGCAAAGAAGTTAATGACGCCTATGAGATGAGTTTCAAAGTTTATGTACCATTGTCAGAGGTATAGTCACTGGATAGGAAGACAAAGATGTCCAGGAATTCAAAGCAAATTTAAAGTTCCTTGATAGAGGTCACCTAAGTCAATTCCTTCAGCCCTAGCTGAGCCTGATAGGTTACGTACACTTTTACACGTATAAGCTGAGACCCTTCCAAATTTAGTTAAATTAGTTTGCAGCTAATGCTTTAGCTAATGGATTACACATAGCTAATGGTCCATGTAGTTCAGGTTTGTCTCCCCTAGCTTTCTCTAATTTGTGAAATCTCAAAAAACTTGCTATTGAGATTTCTTGAAGTGAAAGCTCCCACATCAAGAATAATTCAGGAGGAAAATTTCTGTAGCAAAAACCAGATCTTTCCATGCCCTGTCAAATGTTAAATTTAAAGGAGTTGAAGATAATGCCTTTACATGCAAAGTACACACTCTTCATTCAGGTACTGCTCATTCCACAATGAATAAGTGTGAATGACTGAAAGCTTATAAAATCAGACATAAGGTCAAGGAAGTAGCGTCACCTCTTGTGTATATTTCTTTTTTCTCCCTCCTGCAATGTGGCTAAAAGCATTCAAATCTTTTATCCATATACATCAAAGTAATTTCTCTTCCCAAAGAAAATAGACTTCTCTTAGTGTTCATATTATTATGTATTGAAGAAGACTCTTTTAATCACCACTTTCTGTGCATGGCCAAATCAAATTTGACTAGCAATTTGATCTTTTATTTCTTCACTTTGATGCTGAATATCTGAATAACTGAACTAGTGAATGGAAATTGGACTAAAATGTTTAAATGTCTAGGTTAGGCTTAATAAATTACTGGTTGATACTCTTAGCAAGAGTTGTCGTCATGGACAACTAGCTATCTGGTATGGCTAATAAGGTAATTATAACATTTTTTTCTAATGGAAGTGTAAATTGATCTTTTCCCCAGAATAGCTGGGAATTTCATCATTGTCTTTCATTTAAATTTAGCAGCCGTGTAATGTTAATCAACTTACGCATTAATTAATTTTTATTTTTATTTAATTTATTTAATTTTATCATGGATATCATTTTATTGTTTCCCCTATTTTAATCAGGCCATATGTAATGTTTTTAATAGGTTTTTATTGTTTGTGTCTGTATTGTGTTTTTACATTGTCTGTGAGCCGCCCTGAGTCCTTTGGGAGAAGAGTGGGGTATAAATAAAAATTTATTATTATTATTATTATTATTGTTTATAGTTCACATCGTTTCCTAAATTTCTTAATGTTAAAATGTATTCAGGCAACAATATGGCTGGGAAGGAAATTTATCGTATATTTATCACTATTTTTTAAAGCTACACATGGAACCAGCTGGGAAGTCCCCTGCCCCCATACTGACATGGATTGTATTTCCAAAAGTTTACAGAATTTGGCAAACTAATCTGGGGAATCTGTGTCTGCCCAGAACTTGCTTTGTCCCACATCTCTGGCTATTTTAGCTGAGGATTCTGGAATTGCAGCTGAGCTGCAATGCTACAGATTCTCTGCCTGTGTTTTGTTTGGCTATTCTGTGAAAGGAATTACACAACATATAAAGTAGCAGTAATTCTCCATAAATAATTTGATTGTGTTTGGCATGAAGGTATAAACTCTCAAAAACATTGGAAAAACATACAAAGGTTTATTTGTTCAACGCTTCTCCAATTTCAAACATTTTGAAGTCAAGCTGTCAATATATCGCTGTGTGTTTATTTAACACATAGTCTACATATATCGTCTTCGAAGAGTTTCTAGAAATGTTGGATGGTCCAAAATGCAATAGCAAATGTGTTAGTTTATTAGTTCTCTTCTGCTCATGGAATCATGTTACCGCAGATAATGAAGGAGCTTCTTGGATGAGAAGTGAAACATCTTCAAGCAAAACAAAGGAAGTCCAATCACCTTTTGAAAAAGCATCTATGGGACAACCATGACCTGGATGACTGAGAATCTCCAAGGACAATTACTGCAGATAATTGAACTGGTTCTCATTTTTCCCCCAGACATGATTTAAGTTCTAATGCCTTAAATGGCTGAGTTCTGCAATGCCTTAGGGAGTATCTCCTTCTGTGTCATCCTGCTCATTGTCTATCATGGAAGAATGATTCAGAAATTTTCTCAGTAGCAACATCTATGTCAACCCACATGAGAAATGCTTGACCATCTCTCTAGTTAAAATTTCCTAATTGTCCCAATGCATTTTATTCTGGCAGGCTTTTTGTATGCCACAGATTTTCTTTTATTCTTTTGTTTTTAACAACTGAACCCATTATTTTGGTTTTATACCATTGGTTTTACAAAACTTAAAATTATTAACGTATTAGTTACATATTCCTTGGCTGGCATGTTAGCAGATAATAATAATAAAATAAACATTAATAAACTACCTATATAGATCTACAGACATATGGGCTTGGATAATATAACTAATGAATAATTTTCAATTATAATAGTTGAAGAGCGAATGTATACCTTCAGACTAAAGAGCAAATGTTTTGCTATGTTTGATTCTTGGAACTGGAGGTTATTCTAACTGTAATTAGCTACTGGTACTTATTCACATTGAAGTTAGCTTAAAGCCCACAGTGTTGTGTTATCTTCATTGGAATGTATGTATGTCTGTACGGGAGACTGGCAATGTAATGGTGCTTAAAAGCATCATTAGCAGTCCCTCCAAATGTACAATTAGGAAGTAAAAATGTGCAATAAGAAGCACTTTGAAGCAAAAATGTGAAGCAAAAATAATGTACCTCTAATGAAAGTCTGGAAATAAATATAGAATGTTGGGATATGTAAGAGGAATTCTCCAACTATTAAGGTAAAGACTATTTCAGTGTTGTTCAAACTTGGTAACTTTAAGAGAGATTATAGAAGTTTATTTTTATTTATTTTTTATTTTATTTTTAAATTTATATACCGCCCCTCTCCCGAAGGACTCGGGGCAGTGTACAGCCAGAGATAAAAGAGAAAGAC
>JANHFO010009915.1:0-16415 GCA_032468095.1 Pareas carinatus | reverse complement strand
TCAGCTGGGGCTCTGGGGGCTTCCCCCTGTGCCCAACAGCTGATTTGGAATTTTAGAAACAAAATAACATGGCCCCTAAAACAAGAAAACCCCAACCGCAATAGAGAGCAAGTGAGCTGCACTCTAGACGTTGAGAATAAAGAAACACTCCCCCCCCCCAACTTTAAGCCACAGAGAAAGGGAAGCCTCCAAAGCTACAATGTTCCAAGGGGTTTATAAAGTAGAGGGGGCTACTACCAGCTGATTCATTTTGAAGCAAATGTTGCCAATAATCCAAAATTGAACAGATTGAGCCAGGAAGTGAAACAAAGACCTAAAGATAATTAAAATCTGCATTCCCCCACCCCATTCTTTCCAGCAGCTGACTCAATCTTTTCAATTCTACCACCACCGCTCAGCTGTGATCCAGGGCTTCCCTCTGCCGTCAAACAACTGATTGGCTGTTCCCATGCAGCTCAGCTGGGCTCTCCTCCATGAACTGATGATTGGCTGTTGGGTGCCCTCAGCTGGGCTCTGCTACACTCATAATGCAAGCTCATTTATCAAGTTAAAATTTATTTAAAAATTTTGCTCAATCTTACAAAGCACTCGCAGACCCAGTTACATGCAATCCAAGGTTTTACTCTAATCCTGGACAGTGGAGTTAATTTGTAAAAATGGTTAGCATAGGAGAAGGCAACTTCTCTCTTTTTGCCATCAAGAGGTCTTTCTTTTTATAGTTGCCAGGGGGTCTGTGTTGCAGGTCTAGACTACTGTCTGACAAAGCCATCAAAGTTCTGCTGCCATTTGCAATCACATACTTGTGCAAATCAGCTTTTTCTGTAGTTACTGACATAAAGACGAAGTACAGATCAAAACTTAATATTGAAGCTGACATTTACGTATGTTTGTCACGCATATCACCACGTTTGGACACACTCTGCAGTGCCAAACAGCCACATCCTCGCACTGAGCCAAGGATTACTAATTATTTTAATTATTAAAATAAAAAGTTAAAATTTAATCGTTTTAATATTTGTAGTTGTTTTCATTATCTTTTGAATGTCTGTTGCACTGCTGCATAGGCCTACAATCCTACATGGATAATTGATTAATAATTAGTTGAATTTGTGGGAATGTGGTCCTCCAAATAGCAACAACATGTTTTAGGGTCCGCAGCTTGAAAAAGTTTGAAAACCCCTGCCTAGGGGTACCCCACTGAATACTTCCCTCTATGTAGATGTAGTTCCATTAAGGACTACTCGTTGTGTCCGGTTTGTCAGTCAATTGACACAAATCCATCTGGTGGTGCTGCTGTCCTACATGTTTTTAGCTTACCGCAAAGTAGGTTGTGACTTACTTTGTCGAATGCCTTACTGAAATCCAAGGATACTATGTCCATTGCATTTGGCTGGTCTGTTAATTTGGTCACTTTGTCAAAGAACAGAATGCAATTTGTTTAACATGATCTGTTTTTGACAAACCCATGTTGGCTTATGTTTAGAACTTTGCTTGTGTTCTAGGTGTTCCTAGGTGTTCGCAGATCTGTTGCTTAATTATCTTTTCCAGGATCTTCCCAGGAAATCAGGCTGATTGGTCTGTAGTTTTCTGGATCTATTTTTTTACTTTTTTGAAGATAGGAACCACATCAGCTCTTTCCAGCTCTCTGGTAGTTTCCCAGTACTTCCAAGTACTATGAAAGATATGGTTCAATGGTTCCAAGATAGCATCTGCCAGCTCCTTCAGAACTCTGAAATGTAATCTAACTTGAACTAGTTTAGAGTGGGCAGGTGTTCTTTTACCATTTTAATTTGTATTCCTAGTCTGTCTTTTACAGTTATGCTTTGGTAGGTTGGGTTGTATTATCTTTTTGTGTGCAAACAGATGTCCTTCTTTGCATCTGTTAATCAGATTAATCAGCTCTGCTTTCTCTCTACCTTGCCTTCTTCTCTCATTAGTGGACCAATTGTTTCCTTGATTTTTTTCTTGTTTTTTATATGTTGAAAGAAACTTTGTAAATTACTTTTACCATTTGTTGAAAGTCTTACTTCATTCTGAGCTTTAGCTTTTCAGAAGCAGAGAACTGTGAACTACCTCACACTTATAGCCCTGAGGTAAAATATAGAGTTCCTGCTGTTTCCTGCAGCTGGAACATTCAAAACATTCCATGTTTTACCCCAGTGGAATAGGAAACATATCAGTTGTTTCAGGTTTTGTTTTGTCAGCATGCTTACATGGTTAATCAAAAAGCTTTAAAAAAATTAATTGTATAGTAATAGTTTTAGAATGCCAGTTACTTTGAGTTGTAATCTGCCTTAAACAGGAAGTCAACTGGGTGGATTTCAGCCAGTCTCTCTCAGTCCTAGGAGCAGGGAAGGTCAAATTACTACTGAAGACTTGTATTTGCCAGAAGTAAAGACTGACTCAAAGACTAATACCTAATATAGTTTTATTTACTATAGGTGATTCTTGACTTACAACCATAATTGGGGCCGGAATTTCTGTTGCTAAACGATATGGTTGCAAAGCAGAATGCCTCATGATTGCATTGCTTAGCAGCAGCTATCCCTGCACTCCCTGTTGCCAGCAAGCATCCCCAGGGTTATTGTCTTGCCTCAGCCTCCGTCCCAGCCTTCTTGGCTGGATGAGGGCTTGGGAGATGAGGGCCCCTTGGGTCTGGCTGGCTTACCCTTGCCTTGTCCACCCTCCCCCGCAACTGCTGTGCCAGAAACAACAGGGGAGGAGATGAAACAGGGGACAGAGGCAGAATCTACTCAGCTGAATAAGCAACAACGGGCAAATGCCAAGCCAGAGACGGCCACAGCTGGATGCAAGAACGAGCGCAGTCTCTGCAGGGATGAGCTGAAATCGCAGAATAACCAAGCAATTGGCCATCGTTGGGAGCGTGGCAGGCGGCCCCCACCCTCCGCGGAGGCTTGAAAGGAGCCAGTTCTAGCAACTGATCATTAACCACTCCTGCTTCGGATTTCTGGTTCATGATTCAGCTTTCCTGGAATTTGGCTCTGTGATTCGTGATCTCTTGGCTTGGATTTTGGACTCTTGTTTAGACTCTGGTTGGACTCTGTTTTCCTGTGACCTTGGACTGGCTTTGGACTTTGTAATCCTGGGTGACCTGTTTTGGATGTCGAATACTTCTGGCTCTTGACCCCCGGATTGCATCTTGACTCTGCTCTCTCGATTGACCCATTTGGACTGCTCTCGACCCCCACTAAACTGTGACCACTGCTCAGAGGCCAGATATTTAACCCTTTCTTCACACATTGTTCCATCTGGCCTCTCTGCCCAGAACAGCCATGCAGAAGGGCCACTTGAGGCTTCAGGAAGTCTGTGAGCTGCAATGCAAAGCCTCAAGCACCCCAACACAGCCAATAGTGTGGTCCAAAGCTCTGATCACCCCAGTCCCACGGACCACACTGTCCTCTACTCTGAGATCTCTGCCTACCCTACACTTCACCTCTGGTGGCCTTTGCTGTTAACTCCCAGTGCTGATGAGGTGTGCCTGTCCCTGCCCTTTCCAAGGAAGTTGCTGGCCATGTGGAGCTATGTTCTTCTGGTCTTGCAGGGAACCACCAGGTGCAATCCGGGGAAGAAAGCCTCTTGCGACCAGCAGCTGCCTTGCAAAGGGCTGGGCTTTGTCAGCGGTAGGAGATAGAAAATCAACTAAGTCCCATGAAGTGCAGGGCGCCCAAAGGGCATATATGGGGAAGGGATAGGTGGGTGGAGGGAGCTGAAGTGCTCCTGCAGTTGTGAGTTCAGACAGGTTGCCAAGTGCCCAAATTTTGATCACATGATTGCAAGGGCCCTCACAATGGCCATATCACTTTGTGACTGGTTGTCATTCCCTTCACCAACAATAACTTTGGTTGCTGAAGAAGTGGTTTTAAATCGAAGACTACCTTTACGCACATCTCCGTTTTGTCTGCTGCTATATCCTGAAACCTAAACTGGAAAGTCAGAACTTTTGCATTCCTTGAACTATTCTCAAGTATTTTAGCAAAGGAGCTATTGAAACTTTCATGTGTTAAGAAGGTGCTGTTTCCCAAAATATATAGACCAAATTCTTAATAACCAGTTATAGCAGCCCACTAGTTTGGCAAATATTTTAAAACTGGTAAAAGTGAATCCCATTACTGAAATCTTTTTTCCCCTGGGTTTCAGTATCTTTAGAAAACTTTAGAGTTCTGATATAATAGAAAGTAGCAAAGTACCTTATATGGTCTTTCAGTGACTAATCTTAATATGCTCTAATATTTTGACAAAACAAAAATAAAACTCAGAGTTACCTAAAATAAAACAAGATGGCTGGAAATGTGACCTCCTTATTGGTTATGTTACTGCATCCTTACTGTGCCTGGGTAGCTGACTTGAAATAACACTGCTGAAAATTTAGCCATTCAGTAATTGTCAACCAGAATGCATACCTTAAGCCAGGGGCGGGCAGCAAGTTGCCATTTGGATGTTGGGTCATAGTCTCTGCCTTTTGTGATTGTGGTAAGACTATTGGAAGATTCGGCATTCAGTAATGTCTGAAGAGGGAGATATTGCCAGTCCTATTTTAAGGCAAGGGTAGCTAGCATTACTGAATCATAGACTGCATTTCCTTAGGATACAAATATGTGGCCACAGTTGGAATTAGTAGGCGTCAACCCATGCCTTAATTTTCTGACAACCGGTATATGTTGTTCTTACCACTTAACTAAAATTACTTGGAAAGAAAAAGATCTCTTATTTTTGCTCATTAAAATTACTGTCTTTACTCTTTTCCTGCAGTTTGATATAACATAGCTTTTGATACCATTGACCATGGCATCCTTCTGGGACAACTAAGAGAGTTGGGAGTGGGAGGCACCGTGTTATGGTGGTTCTCCTTCTATCTCTCCGGACAGTCTCAGTCGGTGTTGGTGGGAGGACAGAGGTCGACCCCTAGACCCCTCGTTCGCAGGGTGCCCCAGGGCTCGGTCCTCTCCCCCCTCCTATTTAACATCTACATGAAGCCGCTGGATGTGATCATCCGATGACATGGAGTGTGATATCAGCAATACGCTGATGATACCCAACTGTATATCTCTACCCCGCGTCAATTCAGTGATGCAGTGTATGTGATGTGCCGGTGTCTGGAGGCTATAAGAGTCTGAATGGGAGTCCACAGGCTCAGACTTAACCCAGACAAAACCAAATGGCTGTGGGTACTGCCTCTCAAAGACTATGTAGACTGTCCATTCTTGGTTCTCGGAGTGGAGAAATTGTCCCCCTCAGAACGGGCTTGCAATTTGGGCGTCCTCCTAGATTCACAGCTAAAATTAGACAACCATCTGACTGCTATGGCTAGGGGGGCCTTTGCACAGGTTTGCCTAGTGCACCAATTGTGACCCTACTTGGATCAGGAGGCGCTCCTCACAGTCACTCACGCCCTTGTCACCTCACAGTTAGACTATTGCAACAAGCTCTACATGGGGCTGCCCTTGAAAAGTGTCCAGAGACTGCACCTGGTTCAGAATGCAGCTGCGGGAGCTGTTGTGGGTATGCCTAGATGCACCCACATTACATCAACTCTCTGTGAGCTGCACTGGTTGCCTATTGGTCTCCGGGCACAATTCAAGGTGCTGGTTAGTACCATTAAAGCCCTACATGGTTTAGGGCCAGGTTATCTCCGAGACCGCCTTCTACCACACAGCTCCCAGCGACCGGTAGGATCCCACAGAGTTGGTCTCCTCCGGGTCCCGTCATCTAAACAGTGTCGGCTGGAGGGCCCGCGGGGGAGGACCTTCTCTGTGGCTGCCTTAGCTCTCTGGAACCAGTTACCTCCTGAGATCCGGACCATCCCCACCCTATTGGCCTTCCGAAAAGCTGTGAAGACCTGGCTTTTCCAGCAGGCTTGAGGCCATTGACCTCGCCTTTTAATGCCTTCCCATTTCTGGGATGTTTTTTTAGAAATGTTTTCTTTGTTTTTTAGATGTCAGCCGCCCTGAGTCTTTTATAAATATTTTTTTTATATAAATAGATGTAATATTTCAGCAGGCATCTGTTTCACTTTAGAGATAGGCCCTTGCAATCAAAAACTCACCAAACAAATTGTGTAATTGTAGCTTCACTTTACTCTACCATGCAGGAGCGGCGTGTGGCAGCCAAGCAACTGGAGATGCAGAATAAACTTTGGGTGAAAGATGAGAAACTAAAGCAGCTAAAAGCCATTGTCACAGAACCCAAGAGTAACAAACCCGAGAGACCTTCACGGGAAAAGGACCGGGAGAAAGCTCTGCAAAGATCATTGTCACCTCCTCCAGTACCTAATGCACCTCCTGTTCGCCTTCGTCACAGACGGTCTCGCTCAGCAGGAGAGAGGTGGGTGGATCATAAACCCCCTTCCAATATCCAGACTGAGATAGTCATGCAGCCACATGTCCCCCATGCCATCATGGTAACCTCTGCAAACGAGAAGGCACTGGCAAAGTGTGACAAATACATGCTGACACACCAGGAGCTGGCCTCTGATGGGGAGATTGAGACAAAACTGATCAAGGTAAACTGTTAGGCTGGCAAGAAGGCTTTTGTTAGAGGGCTATCCTGGGAGCATTCTGTCCTGTGCATCAAGTTTCTAAAGGAGTCCTTCAAGAAAACAAGCTTGTTGACTACAAATACATGTTTCTTTATTCGGTTACATAACTCTCCACAGTGCAACCATGGATGTCTTCTACAATTTCTGGAGCTGTTGGGTGGAAGTATTAAACTGGGGCAAGATTGCTAAATTATAATTTGTTACTCAGGGCTGTAGGCATTGTCTGTCACCTTTATTCCTGTAAAATGGGTGTAATTTAGCTGGTTTGTACTTTTAGGAGATCAGAAAAAAACACATGCAAGAATGTAGTGAAAATAGCTCATTACATTGTCAATTGTGCCAATAAAAATTCTCTGTTCGGAGATTTTCTTAAGCAGATTTTGTTTTCAAAAGGGTGATGTTTTCAAGACCAGGGGAGGTGGACAGGCTGTTCAGTTCACTGAAATAGAGACCTTGAAACAAGAGTCACCAACGGGGTAAGTCCCCTTCAACTCAAACGGTTTTGCCCTTTCACATCTCAGTTCAGTGTGAGTGGAAACGGGTGTGATTCCTGGGTTTTAGTGGAGTTGGTGGCCAGGCCATGATCTTTTGTGCATGACCGAATAATCTCGGTTCATGGAGAGAAGGCCAGGGACTCCAATGGGTATATTCTGTTCCTGGATAAAATTGTAAAAATACAGAGTAAGCAAATGAAATTACAAATTGGAAATATCTCCAGGTTAATAAGGGCAGACTTGATTGATACTCATTTTGCCTCTCCCCTTAGTCTGTTTCTGGGTACTTTCAGGCAGAAGATTGACCTCAGAAATTTCTGTCCTGTCTCTGAACTGTTTCACACCCTAACGACTTTTTCCTTTTCTATACTTAATGCACTGATTCTTCCAGACGCAAACGGCGATCCTCTCCCTCAAGCCCTCGCCTCCCTGAGGAGGCTTCTGAGTCAGAATGGACGGATATAGAAACGCGGGTAAGTCAGGAGTGTTTTTGGCAGAGGATGGGGTGGATGCCCCCAGGTTTGTTCATGACAGCTCTGTCTACCTCTTTTTGGCCAGTGTTCAGTCGCAGTGGAGATGAAGGCAGGCTCCCAGCTCGGACCTGGCTATCAGCATCATGCTCAGCCCAAGTAAGTTCTCCACGTTCCTCTCATCCTGCAGACTTTCTTCAGTGCTCCCTTTACAAGATCTGGATGCTGGTGGGGAGACTGCTAAAGAGATAGTGTTTAGAACTGAAAATAGACTTCACTACTGAGATTTGGCCTTTTGCAGATAAGTGCTGGGTGTGCCGTGGAAGTGATCTGTTCAGCTCAGGAAAGAACGCTGACAGTTGTGCAAGACATGTTAACAGGCAGGAAAGAGGGCATCGGAGGTAAAAAGAAAAAGAAGGTTCTTTAAAGTAGAAGCCAGCCATCAGCATTCAGACAATCCTGCAAGTTAGTGGATTTTTAACTACAGGGAGGGCCGAATGGCACAGCCTTCTTGTCCTCTGTGCAACTCTCCCTGGTGGTCCTGAGTTTCTATTGCTCATGCTCCTTCCACTTTATTATACAGGTGTTTAGGCTCTTAAGTCATTCTGGGATGCTGACTCCTCTTGGCACATTATTCCATTTGTCTCCCCAAGCCAAACTGCGTTGGGGAAATGTTCAGAAAACGTGGGGCAGTAGTGGAGAGAACTGTTCATGACCAGACACTGAGGAAGAGGGCCACTTCTCGGAGGGGGCTGCTCTGGGAATTGAAAACCTTCTCAGGGTCACTGCTGGGAGGGTGGGCTCTAAGTGAGTTTCAGTCCATTTTTAAGGTATCTGTTTATATTGAATCGTAGACTTTTTGATCATGATTGGGGCTAACAGTCTTGTCCTTTCTTTTCAGGCGCAGGAAACCATGAAGCTTTGAGACTTCTACTGGGGCTACTTTTTCAAATAAAGTTTCAGGCTACATAGCTGGCTATGCTAGAAAGTGACAAAAGGGAAATTAAATAAAAATGCCTCTCTTGACTCTCATCTACATCATGACTTTGAGGAGGATGGCCTCATTTTATTGTTTTATGCATTTCTCTGTCTCCTCATAAGATTTTTGCCCCATTTTTCTTCTTGTACTTCAACACTTGTTTCCATGCCTACTTTTAGGGGAGAACATCTGTTGCTGCTTATTTAGCTGTCGTCATGCACTTTAATATCTCTGGGTAGTGTTTTGAATTTTGCATTTAGAAACAGCTGTCTCTTGGGTTTCCTTTAAAACTACAGTGCTTTCCCCAGGAATATTGTATACAGGAGACAGCTACTCAATTGACAGCTTTGTTTTCTGCCATATAATTGAACTAATAGGAAAGGTTCTTTGCTATACAGAATTTCAGTGTATCAGAATGATTAGACAACTTTCTACAGCTGTTGTAATTTCGTCAACTGAATTTGCAAATAAAAAATTCATTCATAGCTTCCTACATTCAGTGCCCTTTTATTCAGAGCATTGTAAAATGGAATGGTTCCTGTTCCCTTCACTACCTCATTCTGTGTAAACACATTCTGAAGGCCAAAATATTCATAAGGTTATGTGCAATGAAAAAGTTTTAGAAAGTCAGGTAGTATCCACTAGCCACAACATTGAAAAGAATTGTAACTTTGCTGCTGCCATTGTTTCGGTTGTTTTGCATCCAGTTGAGCACTGTCCATATTTTCCTTGGAAGATCAAAGCTAAAGGAACATTTTAGTGGATCAGACCCTAAATTAAACAGAACTAGGTTAGAAGTTGCCCAGTCATAGTGTCATGCTTATCTCAATGTCAAAGTATTTTCTGAATCATTGCTGTCCAGGTTTTCACAGTGTAGTCCAAGATTTGGGTCTGAATATTTGATTGTGACAGTCCTCATGTATAAGTGATAATCGCTTTGCCTCACATTTTTGCCACTCCTTTTTAAGACTGATTGTCTTCTAAGATGTGGGAATGGTATGTTAGATAATACTGGTAACCATTTTGAATATGTCAATTTAATCCTGATATTAGCTTGGTTCAGCTGGATATCCACTTCTTTTGTCGGGACACTGTTTAACCATATGGGGATGCAGTATTTAGCCGCTGAATACTCAAAAGCAAGAGCTGAAGTTCTAAGAATTGTAGCACTTGTTCCTCAACTTTATGTAGAATATTGTTCCTGTTTTTTAATTTATCCATAGTTTTCCTTAAACGATATAGTGATCATGCAATATAAATATGAACAATTTAGATTAACACATATAATGTACTCTTCATTCAGCTTTAATATGTGTGAAAGTATAGAACTTTAAAGTTACAGACCAATATAGGATGTGTGTGATCTGTGAGTACTTGTAAATCTATCTTAGGAGATCAGTACAAATTTAAAGTACATCTTTTAAACAACTCAGTAGAACTCATGAGTAAAGTCCAAAAGGCGCAATCTATATCTAGGCTATAAATGCAACAATATCTAAAACAGCATAATAAATAGGAAAAATGGGATTGGGACTTGGATAGGATAGGATAGAATAGGATAGAGTAGAATATATGTCAATGGATACACAAGGAATTTGTCTCCGTGCATACGCTCGCACTACATAAAACAAGAAAATACAATCTGTACATACAAACAACATACATACAAGCTGATATAGGATACCAATAGGAGAAGATAGTACAAAATATGAGAAGGATAATAATGACACAGCCATACTTCATGGGTAAATATCCTTAGGCATAAGATAGTGCTGTGGAAATTAGGTGCTCAGCAGAGTGATGGCACAAGGGGAAAACACTTTGTGTCTAGTTTTAGTATGCTCTATAGCAGTGGTTTCTAAAGTGGGCTGTACCGCCCCTGGGGGACGGTGGGATGGCTTAGGGGCATAAGAGGTAGAGGATAACGATTGCACACGGTGATGGCATTCAGCTTGCAATAATCACAACAAAGTCGCAGTTCTCCGAATTTCTTTTTCACAAACAGGATGGGGGCCGCTACCGGCGAGGTGGAAGGACGTATGAACTCGCGTGCCAAGTTTTTGTCCAAGAACTCCTGGAGTGCGACCAGTTCAGATTCGAACAAAGCGTAGATGCGGCCCACCGGCAATGGGGCATCTGGCACTAGATCAATGTTGCAGTCATAGGGACGGTGGGGTGGTAACTCTCCTTTTCGCTAAAGACATCCCCAAAGTCCCGGAGCTCTGGGGGCCGTGAGAGTGATACGGCTGCAACCTGGTTGATCTTGGTGTGACGAGTGCATTGGTGCCCGGAAAACACCAATAAATCCTGCGACCAATGAATTATGGGATCATGCTGATATAGCCAGTCCACTCCTAACACTACGGAGAAGTGAAGACCGGCGGTTATCAGGAACCCGATCGGCTCCTCGTGGGCATCCACCCACTTCGTCAAGAGGCGTGTTGCCTGGGTGATGGGACTTGCCCGCAGGAGGTGCTCATCAATAGTCTCCACGCGGAGCAGAGAGTCCAGGTACTCGTGGGGCACGGATCACCGTCGCACGAAGGTCTCATCGATGAAACTGGTGGTGGCCGCAGAGTCAATAAGGGTAGGGGTAGGCAACTCCTGTCCCCGGGCTGGCCAGTTGAGGTGAGTCATCAGAACCAGATGAGGTGAGGAGCGCTCCTCGGGAGAGGCTGGGCCCTGGCACTGAGGGAGCTCGGTCCGGTTTGTGGCACCCCCCAAACCGGACTCTTCATTTCCCAGCTTGTCGCCCTGGGCCAGCAGTGGGGTCGGGGGAGCCCGCCATTTCGCAGGACATGTGGCTGAAAAATGTCCCGAACGTCCGCAGTATAGGCAAAGTCCAAGATGGCGCCGCTGGTCTTTCTCCACGGAAAGGCGGGCCCGGATTGCATCCAACTCCATGGGCTCGGCCGGGGCTGTGGTCCTCAGGGCGAAGCCACAGGTGGGGGAAGTGCGGGGCACACCCGCCAGCACCGGAGATGCTGAAGCCAGGCCTCAATCCGTAGACACAATAATATTAGTGCATCAAAAGTCCCTGACGGGTCCACCCGGGCCAACTCGTCCAGTATCTCCTCCGACAGCCCATCTTGGAAGGCGTCCATCAACGCCGCCTCATTCCACGTGGAGTCCTGACTGACCAATCAAAATTCCTGCATGTAGGCCTGCACAGGGGACCTTCCCTGCTGCAGGTCCTTCAGATTTCGGCAGGCAGTTTGTGCCTTCAAGGGGTCCTCATACATGAGGCGGAGCTGGGTGCTGAATTGAGCGTAATTGTCCAGTAAGGGATTGTTCTGGGTGAGCAGTGGTGTGGCCCAACGAGCGGCCAGGCCGGTTAGTAGGCTCAGGATGAACCCTACCCGTACCCGATCACTGGGAAAGTCCTCAGCTCGCAGGGCCATGTACAATTGACACTACCAAAAGAATGCCGGGAATTGCGTGGGCATCCCATCAAATTTGTTGGGGACCATCACTGGGCATCGAGGGCGTGGCGCAGGGACCGGCATCACCACTGGGGGAGGTGGTGGTGCGGCGGCTGCTAGGAGCTGTTGTACCTGGGCCGTCAAGGTAGCCACTTGTTGCGCAAGTTACGCGTTGTACGCCTGTAACTGATCCATGTCCGGGTGGTCTGCAGCTTTGGCAATCTGTTCTGCCCCATGCACCCAGTCGGGGCTAGAGGAAGGTCTGGAGTCACGTGGCACCCGACCTGGGCTGCGGGGGTATCCGGGGGCCTGTCAAGGTGTGTGGGAGTAACTGGTGGGCCGACTATGCTGCAGTGCGAACTCAGAGCGGGGGGGTGCTGGAGTCAGGCACGGAAGGTTCTAGCCAAGGGCAAGCCCGGAAGATACTAGCAAGTCCATGCCAAGGGGCAAGCCCCGGAAGATTCTAGCAAGTCCACGTCAAGGGGCAAGCCCTGGAAGTCCAAGTCAAATTCCAAGGCCGAAGTCAAGGTCCAGAAATTCTAGCAAAGTCCAAGCCGAAAACAAAGTCGAAGCCAAAAAGTTCAAGTCAAAAGCAAGTCCGCAAATCCGAAGCCATTCCGAAGCCGAAGTCAAGGGGTGGGGGGAACTAGCAAAGCCCAAGCAGAATGCAAAGTCCAAGCCAAAAACAAAATTCCACTCGAACGCAAGTCCGAAAATCTGAAGCAATTCCTAAGCCGAAGTCAAGGGCCAAGAGGGCTAGCAAAGCCCAAGCCGAAAGCAAAGTCCAAGCCAAAGGCAAGTCTGAAAATCCAAAGCCGAGGTCAAGGTCTAGGGGTCCATAAACGACGTTGCCAAAGCTGGCTGCAGTGGCAGCCAGCCCTTTTTTTTAAAGATCCGCCACGGGCGGCAGTTGCCTGCCCCGCCCCCGCCAGTGGCCAATCAGCAGCATCGGTTGCTCCAGCACTGCCAGCCGGTGCCGGTGCCGGCAATGGCATGCATCCACAAGCGGCTCCGGTGCCGCCGCCTCTTCGGACTCCTCGCACCCGATTGCCAGCATCTCCGCGCCTGTGCCCGATGCATCGAGGGCCGGCGTGTCCGTGGGCAATGCTCCGGAGTCATCTGCACTGGCGTGCAATGTCTCCGGAGGCGGCGAGCCCATGGGCGTCGGCCTCGATGTGTTCGCGCAAGTGCGGGGTGGCCCGGAGACCATTGGGAACGTTGCCCGTGGTCCCATGGCGGAGGCGGGCGTCTGACTCGCCTTCCCTTCGTTCCTTCGTCCTACCCGGCTGGGGGCCCGGGACACAACAGGGGTGGGCCCATGTGACCCCTCTCTTGTGTGAGCTGCACTGGTTACCGGTGGTCTCGTGGGTGCATTTCAAGGTGTTGGTAACCACCTTTAAAGCACTCCATGGCATAGGGCCCAGTTATCTGCAGGACCGCATTCGACCCACTGACCCACTGTGGATCAGTTACGGGCGGACAATGCGCAACTTGCTCAGCAAGTTGCCGCTCTAACAGCGCAGGTGCAACAGCTCCTTGCAGCTGCTGCCCCCCACCCCCTCTGGTGGTGGTTCCTCTCCCCGCGCCTCGACCCTGGTGCCCAGTGACCATCCCTGAGAAATTTGATGAGACACCCTCGCAGTTTCTGGCGTTTTTCGGGCAGTGCCACCTGTACATGGTCCTGCGGGCCGATGACTTCCCCAATGACAGGGTGCGAGTAGGCTTTGTGCTCAACCTGCTAACCGGCCTCGTCGCCCAGTGGATGACGCCCCTTCTCACGCAAAATAGCCCTTTACTGGATGACTTGGCTTTGTTCAGTACACAGTTCCGCCTCATGTACGAGGACCCCCTGAAGGCTGCTGAAAGACCTACGGCAGGGGAGTTCCCCCGTGCAGACCTATGTACAGGAGTTCTGGCTGGCCAGCCAGGACTCCACCTGGAATGAGGCGGCTTTGATGGATGCTTTCCAGAACGGCCTATCCGAGGATATCCTAGACGAGTTGGCTCGAGTAGACCCACCGGGGACTTTCAATGCGCTAGTGCTTCTCTGCCTGCGGATTGAGGCCCGGCTCCAGCAATGCCAGCATCGGCGGGCGCAAACCGCAGTGCCCCCACCTGTAGCCTCACTACTGGCAGCTGTGGCCCAAGCAGAGCCTATTGAGTTGGGAACGGCTTGGTCCTGGCTCTCCACTGCGGAGAAGGATCGACGTTGGCACCTCATCCTCTGTTTATACTGTGGGAGTCTCGGACATTTTTCGGCCATGTGTCCCGCTAAACGATGGCCCCCTCCTACTCCCTGCCTGGCCCATGGCAAACAGCCAGGAAACAAGTAGAGTAGCTTGGGGGGCGTCACAAACTCCACATCTCCACTCCCCGCCTCATCTGGTATTGCAGACCCACCTGGATTGGACCGACCAGGGGCAGGAATTGATGGCCGACGCCCTCATCGACTCCAGGGCAACCACCAGTTTTATCAATGAGACCTTTGTGCAGGAGTGGTCCGTCCCTTATGAGACCCTGGACTCCCCACTCGGCATAGAAACCATCGACCAGCGCCTCCTGCAAGCAGGCCCCATCACCCGGGCAACCTGCCAGTTGACTATGTGAGTGAACGACCATGTGGAGATGATCCAGTTCCTGATCACGGCCGGGTTGCACTTCCCCATGGTCTTGGGAGTAGACTGGTTGCGGCGGCATGACCACATGATCCACTGGTCACGAAACCTGCTCCTGTTCACTGGACACCAATGCGCACGCCACACCCGTTCCGACGAGATCGCACAGATCGGAGCTGCGAGTGCACCTTCGCTGCCCCTGGAGATCCGGGATTTTTGCAATGTCTTCAGTGAGGCGGAAGCGGACCAGCTACCCCCACATCGTCCATATGACTGTGCCATTGACCTGCTGCCTGACGCCCTGCTACCGGTGGGTCGCATTTACGCCCTGTCCGAACCCGAATTGGTCGCGCTCTGCGAATTCTTGGAGAAGAACCTGGTTCATATGCCCGTCCACCTCGCCAGTCGCCACCCCAGTCCTGTTCGTGAAGAAGAAATCCGAGGACTTACGCCTTGTTTGCGATTATCGCAAGCTGAATGCGATCACGGTGCGGAATCACTACCCGCTGCCCCTCATACCCGAGTTGTTGGCCCAACTCCGAGAAGCTTGGGTATTCACCAAGATGGACTTGCATGGGGCCTATAACCTGGTGCGGATCCGAGAAGGTGACGAGTGGAAGACAGCTTTCCAGACCCGTTACGGGCAGTTTGAATACCGCTTCATGCCCTTTGGGCTTACCAACGCGCCGGCGGTATTCCAACATCTGATGAACGATCTGTTCAGGGACCTTTTGGACCAGTATGTCATCATCTATCTCAACGACATCCTTGTTTTTCCCCCCACTTATAGCAACACTGGCAGCACTTGCCCAGGCCGCGGAGGCACGGGAGGAATCCAAGATGTCGGACGAGGAGGGGGAGGCAACCCCAGGGCCCACCCCTGTCCTGATGCCGCCAGCAACAGGCCTGGTGCCGGCTGGCCCATCCCACGGACATGCATCTGTGTCGGCAGCCCCGGTCGCGAGCGGCCAGCACCAGACACACCGGGTGCTGGCGCGGACAATCTTGGAACTCTGTCCATGGACGTGCCAGCCTCAGCCTTGCTGTGTGCCGGTGCGGAGGAGCTGGCCAGTGCGTGGATTGGCCACAGGCATGGGCAGGTCCGACTGCCACTGCCCAAGCGGGATCTTTAAAAGAACGTTTGGCTGCAGTCACAGCCAGCTTCAGCAACACGATGCGAGCAAGCAGAAACCTTGACTTCGGCTGGTGAGTTGTTCTTCACTTTGGGCTTGCCGTTGGAATTGAACTTGGGAGAAGTTGCTTCTGGACTTATTTTGGGAGGAGTTGCTTCGGGGGTTGACTTCACCTTGGCATGGACTCCGCTGACCCACCGGACTTGGACTTGAGGGGAGTTGCTTCTGGACTTACTTTGGGAGGATTTGCCTCTGGACCTATTTTGGGAGGGTTGCTTCAGGGGCATGGCTTCACTTGGGTGTGAACTTGAAGGGCCCAGTGAACATTGGCTCTGGCTCATTGGGACCAAAAGTGGGGGGGAAGTGTGTGCGTCTTATGGAGCGAATGCTCCCAAAAAGCATGGGAGATCGATCCGTGGGACGCCAGGATGGTTCCAATTCGGCCTCCAGGCCGATCTTTGAGCCTTGGAGCACCCCACGGAGCGATTTACATGCACCCGGAAAACTCTCCGCGGGGCGCTCCAAGGCTCAAAGATTGCCCTGAAGGCCAAATTGGAGTCTTCCCGGCGCCCTGCGGGTGCACGGAAATCACTTCGCAGGGCTCTCCAAGGCTCAAAGATCACCCTGGAGGCTGAATTGGAGCCTTCCTGGCACCCCATGGGTGCGTGAAAATCACTCCGTGGGGCGCTCCAAGGCTTGAAGATCGGCCTGGAGGCAGAATTGGAGCCTTCCTGACCCCACGGAGC
>JANHFO010009912.1:1844-16291 GCA_032468095.1 Pareas carinatus | reverse complement strand
TGGGAGATAAATGTAAAGATATTTAAAAAGATAAAGGCTTGCTGCCTGCAATCGCTGTCATTGTTTCTCTCTCCGTGTGTGTGTCTGCTGCTGCTCTCTCTCTCCTGGTTTTAACTGAACACCAGGTGGTCTTCTAGGGTGGGGCAGGAGGCTCCTTGCGAGAGACCAGGACTGCTGGATCCAAGGAGTCTGCTGGCTAAAGCAAGGCTCCTTGCAGACTCTGGGAGCTTGCTAGTCAAAGCGAGGCTCCTAGCTGTCTGACCTTACTGAGTGTCAATTAAGTGGTAAGCAAATGTTGAGAGCTGTTTTTCCCCTCCCAACTACTCAGAGACCATCCAGCTTGACGCAGTGATTGGCTGTTGCACTAGCCCAATGTGTTATAAAAGACTGTTTGAATAATCAGCTTGTTGCTGGCTACAATACTTGTTGCTTTGTAAATAAACGCTGTTGGATTCACTGAGGCTTCTCCAGCCTGTTCCTTTCCGCGGTCGGACCTAAGCCCTCAGATCTAACAACTGGCGACGAGCTGGGGCGGAGGAAGAGGACACCAGTCACCAGTTCGAGTCAATAGCAACAGTCCCAGGCACAGCTGCAGATGGCAACCCTAGCTCCACCAGCCCTGTTCGATCAAGCGAAGGAAACCTGGGACACCTTCATGTCCCGGTTTCATTTCTTCATTCAGTCTCACGCCATCCAGAATTTGACTGACGAGCGGAGAAAAGCAATTTTCCTGAGCAATTGCGGGCATGAGGTGTTTGATACAGCCAGCACCTTAGTGGAGCCACGATCCCTTCAGGCAATAACCTGGAGAGACTTAACAGAGGCGCTCCACGCTTATTATGCCCCGGTGCCATCGAAATTCGTGAAAAGGCACGAATTCAGACATCGTATGCAGCGTGGGGGAGAAACAATAGATCAATACGTGTCAGCTCTATGAAAGGCAGCCACCCATTATACATTTACGAACGTAGATGACAGCTTGCTTGACCAGCTCATCTTCGGGGTGAGAGACCTAAGGCTGCAAAGGCGACTCTTGGCGAACCCAGATTTAACGTTAAGGGCAGCCCTGGATCAGGCTCAAGCGGCTGAAACAGCATCTAATGCCACTGAGTCACTGCAAAAATTGGCTGGCACGGCAGCAGCTGATAAGGCGGATGCCCTAGTTCACCAGGGCGAGGTTGATGCCATCGGAGACTCTGAAGAGGACAACTTCGAGGTCGAGCAGACGGTCAGAAAGCCAGCAGAGGTAAACCAGAGGTGCCCCAGCTGCGGAGGACAACACTCCAGAATGGTTTGCCATTTCCGAGACGCTGTCTGCAGGCGATGTGAGCAGAAGGACCACATCGCAAAGGTCTGCAGAGCTCCGGAGCTAGTCGAGCCTGTGTCCCGGGTGCCAGCGTCAAGCTAAGGTCATTTTCGTCCCTGCAGAGGTGCCAAGACAGGTGACAGCGCCAAAAGACCAGCGGAGTCTGTGGATGCCTGCCGTATTAAAGTGAAGGCAAATGCCTGCCAGCCCGCTAAAAAAATCTATGTGTCGATGTTGGTGCAAGGCAAGCCTTGCCGTATGGAGGTGGATTCAGGATTGACCATCTCCATCATTTCCTGGGTCACCCTGAAAAAACTCCTGCCTGATGTAAAGCGGAGCCAGTTGTCACAGCAGAAACTGCAAATACGAGACTATCAGGGAAATCGCCTGCCGGTGTTGGGGCTGATAGATCTCCCGGTGACATTTCAGTGTTTCAACGGCCAGCTGCCCGTAACTGTGGTTGCGGAACGGCTGCCCAGCCTTCTAGGGCTGGAATGATTTGACCCCTTGGGTTTGGGAGTCACTGGGGTGCATGCCACTATGACATCTTGGGGGTTGGATCTAATAGATGAATTCAAAGATGTCTTTTCAGAAAATCCGGGCAAGTATACGGTCAAGCCCATTTCTTTGTCTCTAGACCCCCTGGTTGCCACTATTAGGATTAAACCGTGCAGGGTGCCCTTCGCACTAAAGAAAAAATTAGATGCTGCCTTAGACAAGCTAATTAAGCAAGGCATTCTGGTGCCAACTGAGAACGCCAAATGGGAAACCCTCATTGTGACACCCGTTAAAAACAACGGCTCCATCCGCATTTGTATGGATTACAAATGTACAATTAATAAAGCTTTATAGCAAAACGCCTACCCCATCCAAGTTATGCAACATTTGCTGCATTCCTTGGGGCCAGGGTCCGTATTTGCGAAATTGGATCTGGCCCAGGCGTACCAGCAACTGCCTATGGACGGCCCGGCTGCAGAAGCGCAAACTATTGTAAACCATAGAGGGGCATTTAAAGTGACCAGGCTACAATTTGGTATTAGTGTAGCTTCGGGGATTTTTCAGGGAGTCATGGAGCATCTGTTACAGAAAATCCCAGGTGTCGTCCCATATTTTGACAACCTGTTAATTACAGCCGCCTCTCCAGATCAAAATTCTAAATTTTATATGTAAATTAGTTAGGCCAGTATATGTAATTCTTTTAATGGGTTTTTAATTGTTGCATGTTTGTGCTTTGATTTCTGGCTGTACACCGCCCCGAGTCCCTCGGGAGAGGGGCGGTATAGAAATTGGAACAATAAATAATTAAAGTCACGGCTGCAAGCGGTTTTTGAAGCGTTCAGACAAAAGAGGCTTAAACTGCGCAGAGATAAGTGCCTATTAGGGGCCCCCTCAGTGGATCTTTTGGGGGTACCAGATTGATGGGGCCGAAATTCAGCCCACTGAGGACAAGGTTAGAGCCATTAAGAATGCTCCCATGCCCAAAACACGAACTGAGCTTCAATCTTTCCTGGGGTTACTGAATTTTTACCATAGTTTTCTTAAAGGAAAAGCCACAATAGCATAAGCTGTTGGCTAAAACACCCCATGAGTTTGGGGTCGTAAGGAAAATACGGCTTTTCAGCAATTGAAGGAATTGCTATCAAATGATCTCGTCTTGATGTGCTACAGTACCTCTCTCCCAGTTACGCTGACTTGTGATGCCTCCCCTTTTGGCGTGGGTGCTGTGTTGATCCACACCCTGCCTTCAGGTGATGAGGCACCAATAGCATTTTATTCCCGCACCTTAACGTCTGCGGAACGTAATTACAGCCAAATTGACAAGGAGGCTTTGGCTTTGGTGGCTGCAGTCAAACGTTTCCACAAATATTTATTTGGTAGGACATTTACGTTAGTGACTGACCACAAGCCATTTCTGGGCATTTTGGCTGGTGACTGTCCCACACCGGCGGCACTGTCTCCACGCATGTTGCGCTGGTCCTTATTGTTGGCTGCCTACTCCTATCAGTTAGTGCACAAGCCAGGCACTAAGATGAGCAATGCTGATGCCCTCAGTCGTTGCCCGTTACCCATTTCAGGCAGTGAGGTGGATCTGGGGGAGGCAGATTTCTTAGTAGATTGCCTCGGGTCTTCCCTGATCACTTCCAGTGAAGTGGTAACTGCATCTGCTTCGAATTCCCTCCTCCGCCCTGTCATTAGCTGGGTGCAGAGGGGATGGCCAGAGGGTAAGCTGGCTGAGAGGTATAGCCTTTTTAATGCTCACAGAGAGGAGCTAGCAGTACAGGGAAACTGTTTATTGTGGGGAGATAGGGTAGTGATCCCAGAGAAACTCCAGCTCCACATCTTGAAAACCCTGCATGAGAGTCACCCGGGTATAGTAAGAATGAAAGCGCGGGCAAGAAATTTTGTTTGGTTGCTAGCGCTGGACAAGAATATTGAGGCATTGGTTGCCAGTTGTCCAGCCTACCAACAATTCAGGCCTGCCCCCCCCCCATGGGCACCACCACAGCCATGGGAGTGACCCAGAGGTCCATGGTCACAAATCCATTTGGATTTTGTGGGTCCGTGTCATGGCCAGATGTTTCTCATCTTGGTGGATGCGTTCTCCAGGTGGATGGAGGTCCACCTGATGAAAGATACTAGGGCCCCAGCAGTAACTACTTATCTGGAACGATTGTTTATTACGCATGGGTTGCCAGATGTGGTGGTAATGGACAACGGTCCTCAATTTATAGCTAAGCACCTTGAGGAGTTTATGGCAGCTAAGGGAATCAGGCATCTACTCATGGCGCCATTCCATCTGAATTCCAACGGAATTGCGGAGGTGGCGGTAACGTCACTAAAGGAGGTTTTGAGCCGTTTGGGGCCAGGAGACTGGCATAAGCAAGTTGATGCATTCCTCACCTGGCAACATATTACTCTCTGTAGGACTATGGGGAAGAGTCCGACTGAACTGCTTTTTGGCAGAAAGCTGCTATCCGTTCTGGATCGTTTAAACCCAATGTATAGCCAAGAAACCCAGAGGTCATCTAGTCAGGTCCCCAGACAATTCTGCGTGGGCGACCCGGTCTGGGCAAGGAATTTCGCCACTGGACAGCAGTGGGAACTGGGCAAAATAGAGGAAGTATTGGGGGTTTGTTCATATGTAGTGAGGTTGAACGATGGGCGATCTTGGCATCGCCATATTGATCAGCTGTGCTGCGCGGCTGGCCATTGCGGTGCGAAACAAATCACTGATTTCAATGTAGAGTTCCATTCTTTCCCAGGCAACTACAGCCAAAGTGATCAGCCCGACTTGGAGCCATTCAGTCGCTGGGCATCTACAAGGGAGCCTGCGAATCCAGTGGATCCGGAGCCCAGTGAGCCGGCTCCCGCAGCGCCGGTCAATCCTGACCCGGCCCCTGCTGTCCCCAGCGGGAGCTCAGAACCAGCTAGATCGGAGCCCTGGAGGTTCGGGCGGCCATCCAAGAAGCCTTGGAGCAGTTTGTCTGTACTAGTTTTAACCTGGAGGGGAGGGGTGCTGGATCCAAGGGGGCTGCTGGATAAAGCTTGAGCTCCTTGCAGTCCATGGGAGCCTGCTGGTCAAGCCAAAGCTCCAGGATGTCTGACCCTAATTGGTGTCAGTCAAATGGTCAGCAGATGTTAGGAGCTGTTGTCTCCCTCCCAGCTACTCAGACATTTGGGAGACCTGTTAGATTGACCCTGTGATTGGCTGTTGCACCAGCCCAAAATGTATTATAAAAAGACTGTGAGAAAACCAGTCTGTGCTGGCTACATTGTTACTTGTAAATAAACGCTGTTTGGATTCACTGAGTTTTCGCTCCTGCCTGTTCCTTGCACGATCGGAGCCAAGCCCTTCAGATCTAACAACTGGCGATGAGCTGGGGTGGAGGAAGAGGACACCGATCACCAGTTCAAGTCAACAGCAACAGCCCCTGGCACAGCTGCAGATGGCAACTCTAGCTCCACCAGCCCCATTCTATCAGGCGAAAGAAACCTGGGACACTTTCATGTCCCGGTTTGATTTCTTCCTGCAGTCCCATGCTATCCAGAATTTGACTGACGAGCGGAGGAAAGCAATTTTTTTGAGCAATTGCGAGCACGAGGTGTTTGACACAGCCAGCACCTTAACGGAGCCGTGATCTCTCCAGGCTATAACCTGGAGGGAATTAACAGAGGCGCTCCACGCGTATTATGCCCCAGTGCCATCTAAATTCATGAAAAGTCACGAATTTAGACATTGTATGCAGCATGGGGGAGAGACAATTAATCAATATGTGTCAGCCCTGCGGAAGGCAGCCACCCATTGTGTCTTTGTGAACGTTGATGATAGCCTGCTTGACCAGCTCATCTTCAGGGTGAGAGATCTGAGGCTGCAAAGGCGACTCCTGGTGAACCCTGATTTAACTCTAAGGGCAGCCTTGGATCAGGCTCGAGCGGCAGAAACAGCCTCTAACGCCGCTGAGTCACTGCAAAAAGTAGCTGGTACGGCAGCAGTTGATAAGGCAGATGCCTTAGTCAACCAGGTCAAGGCTGAGACCAGAGCAGACTCAGAAGAGGACAGTTTCGAGGTCGAGCAGACGGTCAGAAAGCCAACAGAGCCGAAGCGGAGCCAGCTGCGAAGGACAACATTCCAGACTAGTCTGTCGGTTCCGAGATGCAGTCTGCAGGCAATGTGAGCGAAGGGGCCACATCGCGAAGGTCTGCGGAGCCCCGCAACCAGTTGAGCTGGAGACCCCTGCACCAGCATCGAATAAAAGTCGTTTCCATTCCCGCAGAAGTGCCAGGATGGGGGAGAGTGCCAAAAGCCCCGCAGAATCTGTGGACGCCTGCCACATCAAAGTGAAGGCAAATGCATGCCAGCCCGCTAAGAAAATGTACGTGTTGGTGACGGTGCGAGGGAAGCCGTGCCGTATGGAGGTGGATTCGGGATCGACCATCTCCATCATCTCCTGGGCAAGCCTGAAAAAGCTCCTGCCCGAAGTAAAACGGAGCCAGCTGTCACAGCAGAAGCTGCAAATACGAGGCTATCAGAGGAACCACTTGCCGGTGTTGGGGCTGATAGATCTCCCGGTGGTATTTAAGAGCTTTGATGGCCAGCTGCCTGTAACGGTGGTTGCTGAACAGTTGCCCAGTCTTCTAGGGCTGGAATAGTTTGACCCCTTAGGGTTGGGAGTCACTGGAGTGCACACCACCATGACCTCCTGGGGGGTAGATCTGATAGACGAGTACAAAGACGTCTTTTCAGAGAATCTGGGCAAGTATACGGGCAGGCCCATTTCATTATCTTTAGACCCCCTTGGTTGCCTCGATCAGGCTTAAACCGCGCAGGGTACCTTTTGCACTGAAAGAAAAGCTAGATGCTGCCTTAGATAAATTAATCAAGCAGGGCATCCTGGTGCCAACGAAGAGCACAAAATGGGAAACCCCCATAGTGATGCCGGTTTAAAAGGACGGCTCCATCCGCATCTGTGCGGATTATAAGTGTACGATTAATAAAGCTTTACAGCAAAATGCCTACCCCATCCCAGTTATGCAACACTTAGTGCATTCTCTGGGGTCAGGGTCCGTATTTGCAAAATTGGATCTGGCCCAAGCATACCAGCAATTGCCTATGGATGGCCTGGCTGCAGAAGCGCAGACGATTGTTACCCATAGAGGGGCATTTAAAGTGACCAGGCTTCAATTTGGTATCAGCGTAGCTCCAGGGATTTTTCAAGGAGTCATGGAATGGCTGTTGCAGAAAATCCCAGGTGTCGTCCCTTATTTTGACGACGTGTTAATCACAGCCACCACTCAAGAGCAATTAAAGTCTCGTCTGCGAGCAGTTTTTGAAGCATTTAGACAGAAAGGACTTAAACTGCGCAGAGACAAGTGCCTACTAGGGGTCCCCTCTGTGGATTTTTTGGGGTACCGAATTGATGGTGCCGGGATTCACCCCACTGAGAATAAGGTCAGAGCCATAAGGAATGCGCCTGTTCCCAAAACACGGACAGAGCTCCAATCCTTCCTGGGGCTACTGAACTTCTATCATAGCTTTCTTAAAGGGAAAGCCACTATTGCAGACTCCTTGCACAGGCTATTGGCAAAAAACACCCCGTCGGTTTGGGGTCGAAAGGAAAATGAGTTGTTCCAGCAATTGAAGGAATTGCTATCAAGTGACCTTGTTCTAATATGGTAGCCAGCAAAAGAAACTGAGGCATTTTTTTCCTCCAAGAGTATCCTTTACTGAAAAGTCATGTAAGTACAGAAGTAGAAATCCAGTTCTAACATTTTGCATACAAAAAGCATAAGATGAATGTCCCCTTTCCCCCCAGACCTCTCATTGTCCTTTGTCCATCATTCAGTTGCACCTGAATTGTTTTGAGAATGATCTGTCAGCTTTGGACATTACCAGAGCGGATGACCTTGAGGTTGGAACTGTCTCAGACTTCCAGATGGCACATTTGCATTCCAGAGTTTTTCTCCCAAGCCACCTTCACATTCCAATGCCTTCTCTACCCTCTTCCATTATTGTTGTCTGGTTGCGAGGAAGCTGCGCAGTGAGTCAACCATGACAGTTTGTTTCCAGGTCCAATTCAAGGTGCTGGTGTTGACATTTAAAGCTCTACAAGGTATGAGACTGGGTTATTTGTGGATTCATCTCTTTCTGATTTCATTTGCTCACCAAATCCAACAAAATTGGTATGTAATGCATTTCATCAACTAGACGGCTTCATTTGGCAGATCTATGCAATGGGTCCTTTCTTCTGCGACACTCATATTATGGAATCTTCTCTGCTTAGAGATGAGGTTGACCTAACCACTCCTCATCTTTTGAAGGTCTCAAAATACCAGATTATGCCAGATTGCCTGAGGACCCTAGGGTATAAATAAAACTATGAGGTGAATCTGTTAATATTAACAACTCTCTTTCTATTATGGACATCTCCTGTTTCAGTTCTGTTTCTGTGTTTTTAATATTAATAATTATTATTTTATAATGGCTTAGGTAATGGTTGTTTTATTTATTTTACTGTTTTATTTGGTTTTTGTCTACCTGCCAAAGTAATCTCTATGAGATGATTGGCTATATAAACTTGATTAAATAAACAAACCATCAAATAAATGCTTTGGCTCTACTTTGTTATCAGTTTCCATGTTTCTATAGGGCCAAACTGATTCTAAGATAATAGAAAAAAGTAGGTTCATGACTGACAATCATTATGTTTACCATCATACTCTTGTTTCTCTTTAAACATTTAAAATCCTATTGCTGTCAACTCGAACCAGAGACTTTCTAAAATGTGGAAGAAAAAATTTGAATAGATGACTCTCCGGTAATGGAAGGTCAGAGCTAAATTAGCAGTGTACCTCTCAGTCTACTGAAAAGGAAATCTCATTATGTGCCATGATATCAGCTCCCTGCTAAGCACACACAAAATTTAAGCTTGATTTTGATAAAATTCCTGTGGAACGTGGACAATAAGTGAGTCAGAGCCAAGGCTATCAAACAGAGCTGTTTATTCTCACAATCATTCTCTTCAAGTTTCAAGCACTAACAGCAACTGACTGCTTAGCAAAAACTGTTGCTTTCAAACTTCAAATTTTCATTCCATTGTGGTTTAACCAATGGGAGCAGACCTCCCTTTTTTTCCTAACTCGCTCCTTCTGTAACCCCCACCTTTGGAAACAGCCGGTTCCGTTTTAAACTGTAGGCCAGATCTCAACATTTCCTTTTATAACAATTTCAATTCTCTGCCCTGAAGAGAAATATGTTGATAGTCCCCTTCAGTTGTTCCTTTGTCAATGGAATTGTCAGCACATCTCATTTGAAAAGAAAAGCAGCAGGGTCTAATGATTAAACTGTCATGATTACTCCAACAACTATGTGATTGAGGAGTAAGGTCTAGAGATGTCCATCTTTAAAGAAATTTCCAGTTTGATATCTTTATTTTCTTACTTTTCCCAACAATTTCTTAGTGCAGTTGTTGTGCAAACAAAGACCTGGCTTTGTTATGCTCCTAAATCAAAATATTTGAGACCAAGAAATGCTTGTGATGTTCTTCAGATCAGCAATTGAATGCTTGAAGGTTGTGTAGAGTAGGACATACAACTGTTTGTTATCCTATTCTCTATCTATGGTTGAAATCTTCTACAACTTGAACATCCAAAGTCTCACCACTGTCTCAGTCATGCTGAAAAACCTACCTAACATTCTTTCCTCCAAATGTAGGTAGATCAGTGTTTCTTAACCATAACAATTTCAAGCTGTGATGGCTTCAATTCCTAGAATTATTGCTCGCTGGGGAATTCTGGGTGTTGACGCCCTCATATTTTAAGTTCCAACACTGGACTAGATTAAAATAACAATTTTACCTACTTTTACACTGATGTGTATTTAAATAGCTCAAAGCAGGGAATTCTGCTACCTGGTTCATAAACTGTAGTAAAGGAACATAACTTAACTGCAATGCAGTTATGAATTTTGGCCTGAACATTCAGCAACGAGGAATTATCTGGCAGATTTCTGTATAGATTTCTTAAAGATATAGGAACAGTATGGAATTAGACGAAAACAATTAAGTAAGCATTTGTTTTTTCATCTTTTCTCACATGTCTGGAAAATAGTCTAGGAAGTCTATCACCCGGTATTATAATGATTTATTTCATGACTCCTGTCCTTATTGACGTAAAATTGACAGGAAAAGAAAGTTTAGTGTAGTAAAAATATCATTTGGCAATTTAGAAAACAGAAAGATCCAGTTCCACATATCTGATATTTCATAAAGTTTACATTTCACAAAGCTGTCAAATCAGCCATGCTCTTTATAATTCCCATAGAAAATGAATAATCCACAATTAAGGGAATTTACAATTACCTTGATACATCTTTCAAAGAAGCATCAGAGGGAAATGGAACTTAATTTGGAGTTAATTTCTAGCAACTAATTGGAATAAATGATATCTACAAGCAGCACTGAACTGTGAATCCAACTCAGATAAGCTGCCATTCTGACACAGATTATTGGTGCTAATAGAAATCTGAAACTGGTAACAGAATGCCAATCTTTATATGGAAGTTTCATTGAGATAAACAGATGCACTTTACTGAGTATCAACAGCTACTCAAAAACATGATTTTTTATTATTTATAGCATGTGTTCCCCCAAATGCATTATGAAATGCTTCTAATATGAAATATTTTTATTGTAAGAATGAAGTTTTTTTCTTTGCAGGAAGTATAGTGCAGAATGAAATCAAAATAATCAACAGATAGATTTTAAAATGCAAAACCACAGATTTGGTGATTGTTTCCCGAGCACCTGTAAACCAGGACTAGTCGAAAGAGACAGAGAAAGGAAAACTGCAAGTTAAAAGCATACCAGGGAACAGCAGTGCTTCTCTTTGAAAATCGAAGGTGACTAAACTAGACTAGACTAGACTAGACTAAACTAGACTAGACTAGAATAGAATAGAATAGAATAGAATAGAATTTATTTATTGGCCAAGTGTGTCTGGACGTACAAGAAATTTGTCTCTGGTGAGTTTATAGGTTTGTTACCCTTGTTCATAGCATTACTTGTGAATTGAAATAAAAAAAGAGACCAATACCATGAATTGACAGTCATTTTACTTTCCAAATAATACCAAAACTACAAAACAAAGTCCTCTGAATATCTCACTGACTAAGAAAACGAGGAGCACACCAAAATTGCACACACACACAAATAATGCATATCCGTCGTATCTCTGTGAATTTGCCCAGAGAAACAGAACAGGAAACACATTTCTGTTTGCATTATCCTGTTTTCCATGACAGTGCATCCCATTCATCATTTGAAGATGACAGAGACCCGTTCATCTAGACTACCTTATGAAGTTGTGAATGCCAGAATCTGCTGTCATAACTACACCACGGTACTGAGAATGTAGACTGTAATCTGCCCCTTTTTAAATCATCTGCAATATGTCATAGTTTGGGAAGTGAACTGCCTTGGACTGAATGGAATCTACTTGGGAGGTAATGTGTTTGAGAGCGTGTATCTGTGTAGACAGTTATACAATTGTGTATAATTGCACCTTTAAACTTTAATCCTAAACACAAGACTTTAAGTACAAGCATGTTACCTGTTTCCTGTCTAGCTGTATCTCCTTTGCATCACAATGAGGCTTTTAAAGTCTTCATTAATATCAGAGGAAAGTTTTTTTAAAAGCCTTCCAGGGATAAAATGCTTTCATGTCTCATTTGCTTCTAATCAGGGCTAATAAGAACTTTTTCCATTCCTAGGCTAGGAAAAGTAAAAAATGCCCTGAGAAATAAATGTGAACTATAAAAATCTGTGATGGATAAAACTTAGAAAAATCATTTGATTGGAAAATGTTAACAGCTATTTATTTATGTGTAAATATAAAGATCTCAAACAACTAGTAAAGATTGAATTTTAATGATCACAGTGTGGAATTCTTTTGCAAGGAAAAAAATGTCTTAGTTTGAGAAATTGTATACATACGATATTTTGGATTTTTTGTTTGGATTAATGGAGAGCTATTTATTATCTCACACTTTAAAAATGACAGCAGAGTCTTCTATGAGCAAACATTGCCTTGTAGAAAACCTAATAAAAAGCTTTTGATAAATATAAGTCTGTACAAAACAGCTGTAAGCGAATCTGTGAAAATAGATTGCATCCAACCAGAACTGACAAGTGAAAAACATATGGCAATGTGAATAGAGGTATCCTACAAAAGAAAATCTGCTATAAGTTAATGCAGTTTGTAAATCATAGACTTCAACAGGCCTCCTTTACAATACACATTGCCCTTGACTTACAACAATTTATTTAGTGGCTGTTTGAAGTTACAACAGCACTGGAAAAAGTGACTTATGACCGTTTTTCACACTTACAACTTTTGCAACATTCCCATGGTCATCTGATCAAAATTCAGAGGCTTCGAAACTGACTCACATTTATGACCGTTGTACTGTCCTGGAGTCATGCGACCAACTTTTGCAACTTTTTGAAAAGCAAAGTCAATGGAAAAACCAGATTTGCTTAACAACAGTGTTATTAATTTAACAACCGCAGTGATTCTCTTAACAACTGGGTCAAGAAAGGTTGTAAAATGGAGAAAAATTCACTCAACAAATGTCTCACTTAGCAAAAATAAAATTGGAGCTCGATTGTGGTTGTAAGTCGAGAATTACCTGTAGTGCCTTTCAGCATGAGAAAAGATATAACACTTCAGTGTTTTCACTAGGTTATACAGTAAAAACACCAAAAATCGCTAAAATATAATTTATTTTTGCCAATGATTCCTAAATAGAATACCTGATGTAATTCTAATAACAGTTATCCTTTTTGAAAGCAATTAGGCAAAGTTTGAAAAGAATCCTATTTTCCTGTCATGTAGAAAGAGAAAGAGAGAGTTAGAAAACAATAAAGCAAAGATGAATTGATTTGTGCGAGTTACCATCTATGTTAAAAGGACTTGCTACTATATGAGTGATTCAGTGGGAATGGTGGGATGGCTTAGGGGGGTGCTAGGAGGCCAGGGGGGTGGCGTTCAAAACTTGGACTACGTGCCCAGAGTGCTTAGAGTTTGGCCTGCCCTGCAGGAGTGCCCAGAGCTCGGTCTGCCCCTCAGGAGTGTTCGTAGCTCAGCCCTGAGTTAGGACCAGCTGGCGAGCGAGCGATGAGGGAGAAGTGGGATGCGAGAACGGTATGCTTTTGTGTGTGCATGTCTGTGTGTCTCTCGTTCTGTATATATGTGTGTGTGCTATTCCAAATAATGCTATTTATAGGGGGTGGAAGCGGGGCCCCCCGAGGATGAGTTTGTAGCACCAAGGGGGCGATGGAGTGAAAAAGTTTGGGAAGCACTGTACTAAATGAAGCAGCATGGCATGTCTATTTGCAGCTTGCCACCAGCCCTATTCTTTGGCACACTATTCCATTCTATTAACACTCTGAGAAGGAGAGAATCTGTCAACTTCTCTACCATGCTGAGTCTCCTCTTTTTGACTACAAATCTACTTTGTCTCATTTCTGAATCCCTTGATGAATTCAAGGTAGCTAGTCCACACTACAAGGTCCTTAATTCAAAGCGGTATTGGTGAGGGGAAAAGTCTAAATTGTGTATAAAGTAGAATATACTAACATATTTGCAATTAGGAGGTTAGTACAATGGGTATCTGGCAATCCCTAAGTTCTTTTTAAAATGGAAGGGGACAATAGATGCATTTCACTCAGACACCACATATGTAAAGGATCCTATGCAGAGTACACTTTAATATTTGAAATGGCTCAATAGAGCAATTTTTTTTCATTCAAGGCAGCCCTATAGCACATGTTACCTTAATATTTCTGATCTTCCTACATTTTCTCAATGCTGTTGAATTCAAAGCAGCAGCAGAAGGAGGAGGACAAATCATGAATGAGTGTGGATAATTTTAGAAGGGACATTTCTCCCCCAGTTCCTTCAGTTCTGTAAAAAGCCCCTGGAACTTGTGTAAAAGTTTAATTTCCTAGGATAGCTGAAGAGCAGGAGCAGAAGATGGATTTTTACCAGGTACAGATTTTATGAGCTGTGAGAATCAACAGCAACCTACTTTTTCTTTTTCAGTTACAATGACATAATAAGGTAGAAAAATCACATCAGACAATTTTACACCACTGCTACGCAATGCCTTTGCTGGGCCCATATCAACTATAACCATTTTTAACAGTAAAATCATTCATTGGTATGCATAAAGAGCTTTGAAAAGTACTATCAGGGTAAATCCACTCTGTTCTACAAATGTAAATATAATTTTTGAGTGACATTCAACCTCTGCCCATAAAGATTTCTATCCAAATACTCCTCCCTTCTTTTTCCTTATTATTCATCATCTTGCTATTGTGAATGTCTGTCTGTTGTACAGTGGGATCCTTCCAGAAACATTTTTTGTTTCCTATTCTTGCATTCTTAATGCCATGTATTTGTGCACCTATGTCTATGTACAAACATATATTAAAATGTTGGTGAACACTGAGAACAGGGACACATCACAAGTGTAAAGTCTGTACAATTACATATACATTTATCTAATCTAGATGATAGATAGATAGATAGATAGATAGATAGATAGATAGATAGATAGATAGATAGATAGATAGATAGATAG
>JANHFO010009910.1:5265-19936 GCA_032468095.1 Pareas carinatus | reverse complement strand
GATATAGGATATAGGATATAGGATATAGGATATAGGATATAGGATATAGGATATAGGATGAATAGAATAGAATGGAATGGAATGGAATGGAATGGAATGGAATAGAATACTTTATTGTCCATGCGATTGGACACAAAGGAATTTGTCTCCGGCGCAGAAGCTCTCACTGTGCATACAATACGCAAAGTGATAGGTCATAGATCATACATCATACTTACAATCATTAATCATAAGGTACAGCAAAGAAGTTTTACAAGCTGATAGATTCCCGGGTACAAGCCAACAAAGAGAGGAAGACCCTGTGGCTCAGTGGCTAAAACATCAGCCTCACATGTCATCTGGCCCAGGTTCAAATCCCATCAAGGGTCCATGCCTCGCTGATAAAAACTAATAAGCTAGAAATGGCCATCCCAGATTCCCTTTCTTTCTTTGCTAGCTTGTAAAACTTCTTGTTGTTATGTCTACTTTTCATTGTTAATGAGATCAGTAACATTCAGCACCCCAGTTTTAGATTAGTCACTCCCTATCAGGAAGGGAGGGACAAGCGCAGAGTATTTATTATGTCTTTGTTTTCTTTATTAAATCTGTACATCAACATAATTTTCCAGAACTCCAGGTGGTTGCCATAATAAAAAAAAATAGCCGTGCATAATAATGGTTAAAACAGCCAACAGCAAACGATAAACATTGAATTAAAGTAAACTGAACAAAAGCAATCAGAACAGTCCAACACAGATGTTGCCGTCCAATTACTGTAATTCCTCAAGCCTTCCAGAAGATCTTCGTTTTTACCATCTTCCCAGAAGATCAGCAAAGAGGGATCATTCTAATTCGGGGAAGACAGAGGAAGCCTGGTGTCCTTATTGAGTAACAGTGTTGGCAGGAGAGCAGAGGTCGACTCTGTGGGGCCTCACTTGTGGAGTGCCTCAGGTGTTGGTCCTCTCGCCTCTGATGTTCAACATTTATGTTCAACATCCATGGCTTTGGGGTGGAGTACCATCAGTACGCTGACGACACTCAGCTGTATATCTCCACCCCAGGCCACCCCAACGATGCCGTCGAAGTGATGTCCCGGTGCCTGGAAGCCATGTGGATCTGGATGGGGTGCAATAGACTCAGGCTCAATCCCTCCAAGACCGAGTGGCTGTGGCTGCCGGCGCTGCGATATAGCCAGCTCATTCCATCGCTGGCTATTGGGGGCAAAGTCTTTAGCCCCCATAGAAAGGGTCCGCAACTTGGGCGTCCTCCTGGATGCACGGCTGTCCTTAGTAGGCCATGTGGCAGCTGTCACCAGCGGGGTCTTTTACCTTTTATTTATATTATTTTTAAATTTTGAAACCTGTTGTACGTCTTATGTGTTTTTTAAATGGCTGTACACCGCCCTGGGTCCCTTCGGGGAGAAGGGCAGTATAAAAGTCGAAATAAATAAATAAATAGATAAATAGATAAATAAATAAATAGATAGATAAATAAATAAATAAATAAATAAATAAATAAATAAATAAGAAGCTCACATGAATGAATGAGTCAAATGGAGAAATGAGATCTTTGGATTTTTTAAAAAATTTCTGCTGCATCAGGGGCTGGATTTATTTTTCCAAGCTTTCAGGCTTGCGCTATATATTCAGGGAACTTCTGAGACAAGACACTGGTTTTCTTTTTCTGTATGCCGAAGGAAGTGAACTAATCCCTTTGACTTTCAGTCCCAGGCTAGGGGCTTTAACAGGCTGTTGCTAAGTGACACACTTTTTTTTTATAGACAGCAAAGACGTTTTACAAGCCAACAAAGAAAGAAAGGGAGTCTTGGATGGCCAACTTCTCTCTCTCTCCAGAATGTGTGTACTGGACAATTCTATACATGCTATTCTATGCCTGGTGCCTGGCTGTGCGTGGCTTTGAGATGTTAAGTAGGGTGTTGTTGTCTGGCTATGATGCCACACACAACCAAGCACCATGTAAATACAATAGAACAGTCCAGGGCACACATCCTGAAGATAGAGAGAAGCTCCCTGGGGATGGGCTCCAGCACAAACTCAAAAGCTTAAGAATAAACCTTTGGTCTTGGTGACCCACTCAAATTGGATCCTCCAACGTTATCCTGGGACATTGTATATTTGTCTTCATTTGCAAGGATATTTTTAAACATACCTTTTTTATTATATATGCATTTTCTTTGTCAAGGGATTTTCCCTGATAGAGTCAACATTGATATGTACTTCAGGGAACTATTTTTACATGAATTAGAATAACTAGAACCAGAACCAGAACCAGAACCAGAACCAGAACCAGAACCAGAACCAGAACCAGAACCAGAACCAGAACCAGAACTAGAACTAGAACTAATTCGCCAAGTGTGTCTGGACACACAAGGAATTTGCCTCCGCTGTAGATGCTCTATATTTACCTACAGGCTATAATTGACAAACTGTGATTACAATCACAAGGTTATAATTGACAAACAATGATTACAGTCATGGCCAGATTCAAATGTCTCAATAAGATTTATGCATTGCATAAAACCCATAATAATAGAACATGGGTCATAATGTCTTTGGGATAAGGCTGTATATAAATCAGGCCCCAAAGAACCAAGTATGACATGTGGTGTTACTTAAGAATAGCTGCAGGCTATTTCTGCTGACTGCCATCCGCCATTAGCCATCACAAGTTCAGCAGTTCGATTCCCACTGGCTCAAGGTGGACTCAGCCTTCCATCCTTCCGAAGTCGGTAAAAGGAGGACCCAGATTGTTGGGGTCAATAGGCTGTGTAACCTGCTTAGAGAATGCTGTAAAGCGCTGTTAAGCGGTATATAAGTCTAAATAATAAAATAAATAAATAAATAAATATCTAGTTCCCTTAATCAATTGATCTGATAGACAAATCTCAATCAGACCACAATCAGATCTAGGGCTCTGCCGAACGCAGCCTGACAAGCTATCATTCAGAGGACAGAGGTTTAACCCCTTGCAAAACTCCTCCTTTGAAAACTTCAGTTCGGATGGCCTATTTACAAGAAAGCATTCAGAAATATGCTTAAGGATGCTAAAAGTATCTGCATCAGCACCAGTGAGGCAGAACAAAAAGTGGTTAATAAATTAGTGTCAAACAAGCAGGGAGTGAAGGCAATTAGAATGTTTGGTTCAAAATATATTGTACTCAAAAAACAACAGCCTCCAGCCCTCTCTGTTAATGAAAGTTGACAGGAGCAAATCTTTAAATATCTCACCCAACAAGGAATACCAATAATTTCTGTTATTCACACACAGGCATGCTTAAAATTCCAGGATATCAGCAAATAGATTAGAATGCAAAGTCATATGCAGGATTCCATATCTTCCCATTGGACAGTCCCCTGCCGTTGTACCCTCCTATCTTTCCATTCCTGGTCTTGCTATATACACACACAGAGAAACAGACACAGACACAGAGACAAACAGACACTTATATGTACAGTATATCTATATACTATATGTTTAGCAAGACTTGTCTGCAGAAAGGAAAGCAATTTTATACGTCTGTCTGTCTGTCTGTCTCTCTCATCTTTTTCTACCTCCAGCTCTACCTCTACCTCTACTTCTACATCATCTATATCTATATCTATATCTATATCTATATCTATATTTATATCTATATCTATGCCTGAAATCTTTGCTTCTGATAATAAAATTATACATACACACATGCACATACATAGATATATTCCTTAGTTACTGGAAGAATAGTCAAGGTAACTTAGACAATGTGCATGTCTGTTTAAATTACTTGTGTGCAATATAAATCCCACTTGGAGTCTCCGATGGCCTAAACCCTTTTGTTCTTAGACTGCATTACAAAGAATAAAGAATTCCAGAGGGGATTTTTTTTAAAAAGCCAAAAAGTTGTAAGCTGTAACAAAGATCCACATCTCAATGGCTGACTTTTACAAATGACATGCCAAGCTATTCAATCATTGCCTATAAATAATTGTTCAACTTTATCTGAGAGATAAAGTTTCCAAATACTTTTCTGAATAAAACTTCTCTGTGTTTGGAAAACAATTTTAGGTAATGTATTCCTGCAGGAGCCTTATCAGATAAAGCTGCTCAGCTGAATGGAATTATACACAGAATGCAGATTTTGTGAGATGCAAGGCCCTTGCTTTCCATCAGGCATTGAATAATTAACAGTCTGAAAGGTGAGGTCGGCACACAGATGCTATTATTCTGAACGAAATAATGAGGAAAATTATTCTGAGAGAAATGGAGGGATTATAAATTCAGCAGTAAACTAAACCATGAATTGTTAGGCAGTAAATTATTCTAACTGTGCTGTGAGGACATAGAATTGGTCACTGAAGCTGCAAAGGTGATGGCCTCATGAGGGCAGTGTCAAAGTATCACTGTGGGTTCAACTAAAACATCCTCCTCCTCCTCCCTCTCAATAGACCTTGTTACTTAGGTATATTCCTGCTTTCAATTTCATTTCATAATTTGTCATAAATTCTATCACTCTTACTCCTTTGCTTTCACTATACATTCATTCATTATATGCGTAGAAGTCATGCTATAGTTGTGCCATCAAAAACTTGAAAGACTAAGTTGAGACCAGGTTGAGACAGTTGAGATTTTACTAGAACAAAACTATCTGAATTGTTACTACAGATGGCACAAAATGATTTAATAGGGGATCATCTAAGATACAGAATTGTATTTTATGGCACATAGGCAGATTATGTAAACATTTATAAAATAATAAAAAAAAGAAGGTAAAAGACTTCAGGACAAATGTTCCACATAAATCTCCATTATTTCCATTCATAAATGTCTAAATAGCTTGATTAAATTTGATATATCTCTACATCATAATAGATTTTTTTTACAAGTGGCTCATTAGATAAGAGACGATAATGCTCTAATTTATGGTTTTAACAAACTATAAATTACTTGTTTTGATTCAACTTGCTAAACGGTTATAAATGGGTGTCTCTACTTATGATGGAGGAGATGTGCATTATTCTTATGTCATTAGCAACAATTAACAAGGAATGGGAGGAAAACTAGACATAATTTCTGCATGGGTACAAACATCTTCCCATAAAGGAGTCTTTTTTATTGAAAAGTTTTACAAATAAAAAAAGGCAAAAACATTTTTCCCCACCTCCCACCCTCCCTCCTCCCTCTTCTAACCCCCCCCATAAAGGAGTCTTATGTGGCATGTTTTCATCTTTGTGCTTTTAAAACTGCATAAAGCTTAATATTTTTTGAGTAAGTGAGAAACTTATAGTGCCTTTCCCCAAATCCCTGACTCTTTTGGGATGTCCAATATCCAAGTCCAGATATCACTATTCTGCCCCAACAAGTAGCACTTATAAGCAGTATCCTGAATAATGGGGAGCAAGCTTCCAATAATCTTCTCAGCTGTCCTTACCACTCTCCATATGGACCTTCTATCCGACACTCTGCTCTACAACCAAAGCAAACAGGGGAGATGTTTGTTAAAATGCTCTCAATTGTGCATTTCTAATTTAGGGATTTTTTAAAAAACCTACTCATTTGTTGTGTGTGCATTGCTGTTATTTCTGTGTGACTGATGTATTTTTATTCTAATATGAGGGCAATTCTGATAAAAAAGCACCTCCATTTGGTTATTTATTTTTAATTTATTTAATTAGATTTATATACTGCCCTTCTCCCGAAGGACTCGACAGACACATGTAAATACAGAACCTTTATTATACACATTAGAAAACTTCATTATGTTGCTTTTTGACAAAATCACCATTCAAATTGAGGCCCTTGTCATAATGTCTTACAAGGTTTGAAATTCCATCCGCAAAGAAATCTCCCTCCTAGAAAGAAAATCAGAAGAAGTGGGAATTGCTCGGCACCAAAACTGGGCTATAGGGCTGAATGATCAAAAACATCCCAATGTTAGAATTGCTCCAAAAGTTCTTGGGTGCATCTAGTGGTGTGCAGGCGAGTATTATCATGAACCAACACCACACCGGAAGTCAGCATGCCCCGATGCTTGTGTTGCACTGCTTCAATGATGACAATGCGCTTCACAATGCTGTTACAGGGTGACTTCATTCCCAGGAGAGAGATTTCTTTGCAGAAGGAATTTCAAACCTTGTAAGATGTTAGGACACGTGTCTCAATTGGAATGCTAATTATGTCAAAAAGTAATGTCATGTTGCAGTTTTCTAATGTGTATAATAAAAGTTCTGTATCTGCAACGGTCTGTCATTGATAACCAAACAAAGATTTTTTCTGAATTGCCTTCATATATTCTGGAACAGAATATGACTTGTTAGACATGATATGAAGGTCAATGCAAATTTATTAGAGGAAAAAAACCCATCATCCCAATGCCAACTTGTTTTAGGACTTTATTATTATTTTTTGCTATATTGCATTTTTCAATAAAATGTATCTGAATCAAGCAAGGGCGCTATTCCTTTTAATCAAGTAATATTGACATTGACTGATAGTTCTTCACCAGGAAATCTTTCACACCTTAACATGGAGAAGCAACTATTCAATCTAAGGTCTCCTACAGTACATGCTCCACCACAAAATTAAATAAAAATGCATGTCTTACTACCTCATCTTTGCTACTGCTTTTTGGACTTGCAAAGAGCTGCCTCACTGTGTGAATCAAACCAAGTCTTGACAAAACTTGAATGCAGCAGTTGGATAGAAGAATTAATTTCTATGCAAAAGGAAAACACAAAATGAAGGAAACGAACCATACTGGTATGAGCTCATATAATTTGGCTGTGCATCTACGATATAAGCTTAGAGAAAATTCTGCAGAGCCTGTCAGTATTTTATCTTGAATGCCTCTTACTCTCTCAGGTGGCCATATCTGAATATTTTTGCCTCTCTAGACTTTATTGTTTCAAGTCTTCTTTCATTTGAGTGACACTTCAATCAAAATTCACTTGGGAACAAGATGCACAAACAAATGTCTAATTTGTAAACAGTGACTGCTAAAGCATCTTTTGCAAAGAATACCTGCTTTAGTTTTCTATACTTTCGTTATCACTGGATCAATGACTGGGATATAGTTTTATCAGAAGTTAGTGAATAAGTACTGATAAATAAAATAAAAGAGGTGCATCTGATCAGCTTCAGAAATGAAAAGACAGTTCAACGGAGAATATTTAAGAATACAGAATGTAGTCTCCTGATTTAAGAAGGGGTTATTTCAAACTGACCAAAAAAACTAATGAAAGCAAGTAGAACAGCCAGTCTTAGATTTTGTGGCTTCATAGTGCTCTCCTCTCCCTCCCTCTCCTCCCTGTTCATAGTCTTAATATTAACAATTAATAGAGGGGGAAAATCTTAGTCTTTTAATATTATAGTATTGTGTTAGTAATGTTGCTTTTAATTACTTTATTTATTTATTTTTTATTTATTTGTTTAGACTTATATACCGCCCTTCTCCCGAAGGACTCAGGGCGGTGTACAGAAAACATGAAAAAAAAATTACCTTCTATCTCTTATACATTTGGGTGGTTTTATTCAAGGAAATGTGAGTTTTTCCCTCATATTTTATGCAGATCAATCACTGAAATAAATTCTTGATTTGTCGGATATATAATTATCATTTCCAGATAGCGGGAAACTGATCATTGACCTTGACAATCCATTCAATGGTCAATTAGTGGAGATGTCTGTAACAGTGCATTTTTTAAAATCTGGTTGTGGTTAACCATTTCAAAACATTGAAAATATTTTAAACTAGACTGTCATGTTTCCTAAATATTAATATTAATATATTTAAACATAGAATGATGTCCCTTTATTTACATTATATAATAGGCCTACGGTAAAGCGATCGGTTAATACTTAGCTATAATAATTTGTCACCTAATAGCCAAGGGTTTTACATATTGTCTGAGAAGAAGGACAGACAATGAGAATAAGCTTTCACTGAAGTTTGTGTCTAAGTTAATTTTTCTGAAGGTATTATATGGAAGAATACCAGCATCATATAATTATTTTGAATATACTTTGCAATTTTACCCTATTTGAAAACTAATAGTTAATGGAAACCCATTACAAAAGTGAAGCTTATCCTTTTGAATGATGTTAATCATAAGCTTAAGAAAAGCAATTAAGTGCAACATATCTCATGGAAATGTCACAGCCATGTGCTAATCATGATTAATACCTTTTAATATTTGTATATTGCAACTGTCAAAATGGCAATATTGATTTTAAATATGTCAACCTCAGGGTAGCATTTAATTTCATCCATAAACAATTGTAGCCTTGAGGACCCTTTGGATATGTGGAGTGGAGTAGAAATCTATGTGAAAGAAAATAAAACATAGTAAAATATAAAAAAAGAATAAGAAGAGAAAAGAAATAATATTTCATTTATTTGCATAAATAATGGTTTGAATATTATATACAGAGAGAATATTCTTTATTGGCCAAGTGTGATTGGACACACAAGGAATTTGTATCCGGTGCATATGTTCCTCCTAAAATTTATGATCATCTCTAGGGTTTTAAGGGTGTTCAACTCCATATTGTTCAAATTGTTCAAGTATACATATATATTGTTCAGATTGTTCAAATATTGATCTATAAAACCTATAAAAAAGTATAGTATGGCATGATAAATGTGTTTTGTGACATGTTTTGTCACAGATGTCTTGACATGTGACATGATGACATGTTTTGTGACATGATGATTGTACTTTATAACATGATGACACAATGAATGTACTTTATGATTATGGATGCATTTTAGGATTGTAATCACTATTTGTCAATTATAGCCTCTATGTAAGTATAGAGCATGTACACCAAAGACAAATTCCTTGTGTGTTCAGACACACTTGGTGAACTAGTAATTCTGATTCTGATTCTGATTCTGATTCTGATTCTGATTCTGATTCTGATTCTGATTCTAATGTTCTACTTATAATTATCATCATAATTATAATTTTGTACACATGCATACATACATTGTGCCTGTGGGTGTGTAAAAAAAGTTAGAAAATTTTGGATTTAAATATAGTGATACCTCAATATTTGTCCTTAATTGGTTCTGGAAGATGCGATGAGTACTAAAAAGGTCTAGTAGCAAAAAGACCTATGTGATTTACCACGTGACCCTTTGTTTTGGCTGGGAAGGACTTCATTTCTGTTCCCTTTCCTATGTCAGAATCCTTCCCAGCATGACCAACTTCCTGTCTGCCCTCTGTGAATGTCCTCCACTTCCTATTGCAGGATGTTAAGTACTAATCAAAGGTACAGGGACAACATTTTTGAGTTCAAATGCATCAAGCACCAAATTTGACAAGTTTTGAAGCAGTTGAATACCAAGGTACCACTATGCACACTGTTTTAGAGGATTTTAAAGGAGGCAAGAGGGAGAAGGGATGCAGATGGGGATGGAGAGAGAGAAAGAAGGAGGGAGGGAAAGAGAGAGGAAGAGAGGATGAGAGACAGGAGGAGGGAGAGAGAGAGAAAGGAAGAGAATGGAAGAGAGAAAATCTATTCTAAGATTTAACATTTAAATCTTTTGGATTAAATGCTAAATTTCTTGATAACATGTTTACTTGCTAGAGTTATCTCTATGTAGCCTGAAAAATCTATTAAGGAAACTTACTTATTATTAATTAAACTATGAAAATCAGTCAATTAATTTATCAACTAGATATGAATCTTGAACCTATTATCATAATTATGCCATTTTAAAGATAAAAAAAATTTAGACTGAAAGGGAGCTCAAAGTAAACTCTATGCTAGCAAAGCTAAATCCTTCAAACTTAATAAAATGTTCTGGAACTCTGTACAATTTTATTGGATCCCAAAGATTCCCTTTGTGAATGCCGTGGGTGATATGATGCTGCCAATGCTGTGTTGCGACCTGATTTATATCTGAAATGGTACTAGACAAATATATCCATAGTTATCTATATCATCTCTAGCTAATGTTCTTAGTAATACATTTCCTATAAATAATGTTTAGGAGATAGAAAGGATGGTTGATTGTAAAACATTAAGCATAGCCACCAACACTGGTATCTCTACTCAAATTATAGATAGTAATGGTATGTACCTTTTCATTCCATGACAGAATTGGATCCAACTTGATCATAATAAACACATTCAGTTGACCTGTTTTGCATCATTGTTTCTTCATCAATGAGCAATGAGCTCCTTCCTTTAGCAAGTATTTGCAAACTATTTTCTTCGATGCCTCCATTCCAGCAGGTGGATTGGCATGCAATTATACTCGAATATGTCATACAACGATTACATTACAATTTTCAGTATTTCATGGTATTTCATAATGCAAAAAGAAGTATCTTGAGACTTTTGTCTAGCATTAAGCAGAAGTTTCTCAGATGTTTCTCAGATGTCACCAATAATAGAGATTGAGGAAAGAACTCCTCATGCCCTGGACCTAGTCTGTTTCAACTTCTTCCTCTGGACACCGATACAGGGCATTGCAAAACGAAACAACTAGACACAAAGACAGTTTCTTCCCTCATGTTATCACTCTGTTAAGCAACCGACTTACACAACACTGTTAATGAGGAGAGTGTTTCTGTTTTTTGACTTTGTAAATTTCAATTTTTTTATTGTGATATGCTGAAATGTGTTTTGTGACATGATGTTTGTACTTTATAACATGATGACATGATGAATGTACCTACGGTTGTGAATTGTATTCATGATTAAGATCGCAGTTTGTCAATTGCAGCTTATACGTACCTGACAAGATGAATGCCCTTTATGATTATGGATGTATCTTATGTTTATATATACAATTGATTATGCCTATATATACAATGACTATGGTTATATATCAAAATGACTATGAATGTATCTTTGATTGTAATCATGTTTATTGTATATATGTAGGTATTGAGCATGTACACCAGAGACAAATTCCTTGTGTGCCCTGACACACTTGGCAAAATAGATTCTGATTCTGATTCTGATTCTGATTCTGATTCTGATTCTGATTCTGATTCTGATTCTGATTCTGATTCTGATTCTTACCATAGCTTTCCAGTCCTTTCCCCATAAACATATCTGAGAATACCATGCGGTTTCATGAATTAATTCCTTTCTCCAGAGCTTACATTAAAAGCTCATCATAAATGTCAATAGCCTTATACTGTAATGCTGAAATTGGAAGGATTGTCTACATTTTTTCCCCTTGAATATGTTTTGCTTTTCATCCAAGAAACCTCTTCAGTTCTGACCTTGGAAGGATTGTGGATTGTTGAAAAGCAGAAAGGAAAGTGAAGGAGATGGAACTAAAGCATAAATCAGACCAAAATCATTGGAAATATTTGCATCTTGTCTATACCATCGGTAAGTTAGATAAAAGAAAGCACCAATATCTTTTTCAAAAAGATGAAAACATTTAAAAACTGTGAAGTATTTTAAAGTTGCAAGGACAGGTTTGCATCATTTCCATTGTTCACAATCTATCAAAACTTGATTTGGTTCTTTGTAAACACTTTGCAGAAACCTTGTTTGACTCTGATGCTGCTGAGAACATCATAAAAGCAAACTCTTGCTGAGATTTAATTTTCACTCTAAAGAAACAATCAATAACAATTTTTGAATTATGTTTATTTTTTAACAAAAAAGATCTTGTCAATCTAGATCATTATTTGAAACCAACCAATGCACGACAGGCTATAATGAAATTCTACAATAAGACCATCATCAGCTCAAATAATTGTTCACTCTTTATTACAATTAAAATTCACACTTTTTTTAAAAAAATGTCAACGTCCACTGGTCTACAATTTTTTTTTACCCTTGTCTGGAGTTTAGAAGTTTTATAAGAATTATAAGATTTTGTAAATCCTTCATGTCATTATAAAACTGATCCACCATATCTGTGACATCAACTTTCTTAGCTCTAAACCTCCATATACAACTTTTTTTGTTTTGCTTTGTTTTGTTGTTTGAGATGCAGGATTTATCTTAAGGATTTATCTGTTGGAAAGCATTTGTTGGATAAAACTGAAGCAAGAGGTTGGAGTAGAATACAAATCTATATATTTCCATTTCTTCTCAGATTTCTGTCCATCTCATCTCTTTTCTTTTACTGACACTTTCTCTCTCTTTTAGCAAGCAGAGGTAGCTATTATTCAGGATCAAAGTGATCCTTGCATGGAGGTTTTGCCATTTGCCTGAAGATCGCATTAAGTTAACTTCAAAGGTGCACATGGTCATAGAGCTGAAGAAAATCAAAAATGATAGTCATTCCAGCTTTTGTATCTCAGGGGGCACATTATTAACTTCCATACATATGTTCAATGGAATTTTCTAAAAGGTTACTTCACACCTAATCTATCATAGACATTGAATTTGTTACATAATGCATAATGCACAACCATGTAAAGCATAATAAAAAAAATCACCCTCTGAATACTTGAAAATGATGATGCACTTTAATAAGAATGTGGTATATGACTTCCAGTTCTGGTTCCTGGCGAATGAGGACCTAGCAGCCAGGGATTTCGGCTGAGAAAGTCATTTTCTTCTATTGCATTGGGACCTTTGGGCCCAAAATCGCCCCGGAGAAGCAATTGAAGAGGGAGGCAAAGTTCGAAGGAGTACTTGACCAGACAGTTTTATTCCTATTCTCCAGGCAGCAGAAGAGGAGTTTTCAGATATCACAAACCAGAAACTAAGGACAGAAAGCAAGATCTAACCGAAAGTCTACGGAAGTCAAAGTAAGAACCTGCCAACTTGGTGAGAAAAAAAAAAACAAAACAAAAACTTTTCTTATTCTTGTACTTTCCTCAATATTCGTATATTGAAAGGGCAAATGAAAGATAAAATGGATGTGATTTAGTCTGGTGAAGATTTATAAAATGGCGACTGAAAGTTTAAAGGACAGTAAAATGATGTTGGCAGAAAAGGGGACGGATTCAGAAGGCAGAGAGCTGAAATGAGTGCTGCAAAAGCACTTGGAGATTGAGAAAACTAATTTGGATTTGGACTAAAAACAAAAGCTTTGGAACAGTACAGGATATGATTTAGGATTTAAAATTGGAAAATTAGAAATTTGGAGTGGGAAAGATCAAACGTTTAAACAAAATGTATTCTAAACAGCAAGAAGAGGAAATGATGCAATCACCCTTCATGATTAGACTTTTCCAGATCATTAAAGAAATGAGAATGCAAAAAGAACTATTATTAAAATAGCAAACTGAAAAGAAAAGTAGGAAAGAAGCAGTTAATAAGGACATTACCAGGTGAAAGAGGCTAAGAAAGGGAAGGAGAAAACAGAGACTTGTAAGATGTGAAATAGCTCATATAGGGAGTAAGAAAAGGAAAAGTTCTGAAAACTTTCTTAAAAGACTGCAAAAAGAAAAATGCTGTAAAAAAAACCTTGCCCAAAAAGACATGGAAGTGGAAATAAAGAATCAGAGGGAAAAGATGAAAACATCCGAACTGAAGTGATTGGAACCAAATTGGAAATTTAGAAGAAAATAGGTTGAAGATTAAAGGTGGAAAGAATACACTATAAAGCAAAGACAAAATTACAAGTCTTAATGCTCTATGTAAAAGAGATGTGGTGGCGGAAAGGTATTGGCTATAGAAAATAACCATGTTTTAAAATAAACAAATTTGAGATATAAGAGAATGTATGGAATTGATTATGACTATGATGACGGATTATGAATTATAGAGAAGTTAGGAGGTCACAAAAGAGGAACAGAGGGGGAAAAGGTAGAATAATTAAAATTAATTGTAAATGTTTAAATAAGGTAGAGTAAGTATAATTAATTGAAAATAGGATTAAACTTTGGATAGAAGCAATGAAATGGATGGTTATAGAATGCTGAGTAAGGAATGTATTGTGGTTAGAACAATGTTTGAAATGAATTGAAGATAGAATTTGATATGAAAAGGGAGAAGATAAATAAAATTGATTTGAACATGTGGGTGTGGAAGTAAAACATTTTTTAAAAATGTGTACCTCGAAAAATGAATTGGATTTTTGAAGGAAATTGGTATTAAATAGTTGGAAGGAAAATTATCAAGTTATTGTATTAGATAATTAAGAAAATAAATTTGACAGATAAATTGTCTCCTAGCCTTCCCTAAATAAAATGGAAAAGTTTGAGTAAAGTAAATGTTTAAAGTAGTAAAACTTGTAAAGGAAATAGAAGCTAAATGTGAAGATTTGTTATTCTTAGTCACTTCAGAAGTGGAAAGAAGGAAGTTCAATTTAATAAATGGTAAACGCTCTAAATGCTATAGTTAAGAAAAAAAGAAAAAGAAAAATGAAATAAAGGATATAGGTTATAAATATTAAGAGAAAAAAGAAGAAAAGGGAGTAAAAATAGATTGGGTACAAAGATGATTGAGTAAAAAGAATTCTTTGTTTGAAACCAGGCAGTCTGCTAAGGAAGAATAGAAGAGGAAGGGGGAAAGAAAGAGAAGAAGGAAAATATAGGAAGAGAACAGGAAGTAGAAAGAGGGCAAGAGGAAGTTAGGGGATAAGAGAAAGAAAAGGTAAAGAAGAGAGATGGAGAAAGGAAGATGTAATTAGAGGATGAGTCTGAGTCGGAGGTTGTAAGTAAGAAAGGGGGAGGAAAAGAAGAGGAAATAGGAAAGAATGAGAAAGGGGAAGAAGGAAGATGAAGAGATGAGAAAGTAAGGGAAGGGGTTAAGAAGGTGGAAG
>JANHFO010009908.1:1294-17457 GCA_032468095.1 Pareas carinatus | reverse complement strand
TTAGAAAGATTGTATCTTTCAGTGTCCTTTGAGGGAAAACTTTTAGTAGCAGAGTTAGGTTTCATGAAAGAAAAAAATACTTGCCAGAAGTTCTGATTTCACTCTGTCCGGTTGCGAAAGCTATGGTATAAAAATTCTTGAACAGAGGTGGTCTCAGCATTTTGTTCTGCCTCAGCAGAAGCGACCCGGGCATGGAGCTTGCCGGATCTCCCTGGGGGGCTCTCACTCTTTCAGTTCCTGCATTAAATTAAGGGACTTAGGGGAGCCCAGCCCTCGATCCGACTGCTCATCCCTCCCTCTTTTCCTGAGGAAAAGGCTTCCAGCCGCCTAACAGTTGATTTTAAGCTGTCAGGATGGCTTACACTGTCCCGGGGCTGGCGGGCTTTAAGAGTCCGTCTTTCAATGCCTGCGGTGCCACCGGAAGTCCTCATAAAAGCTTCTTAATGATCTGCAAAGAATGTACATTAACTCTAATTATTCACAAGTTTACTTAAGAAGAACATGGCATATATTTTAGCCACAATATCTCTTAGACTAACTGACTGTAAATACCAGAGTCCTTTTTAATTCCATTTGTTATATATAGAATCCCTTCTATTGCCCACTCCAATCCACCTGGATAGGGCAGGTATAATTTGTACATCAAAGTGAGCATCTCCACAAATTGGCATATTATTGGAATAATTGAATAGCTGTAGAATATCCTCTCCGATACCTTATTGTTCTTCAGGTCTTTTATGATGAATTTGAACATGAACGTAATGGGGTAATAAATAGGTGGTATGTTAACTGATTTGGTGAAAAGCAGCTCTCGAATTCCACGAAAAACATGACTGGATCTGTTGCTCTCCCACCACCAACCACCCCTCATTTTACCAGGTAGGAAAACACACACAAACCTGTGGGACTTTGTAGGTGTCTGCCAGGGTTGACATCTGGATGGAGATGTCCATTCTAGCTGCATTAAAAAGAGCCAGAACGTTCTCCTTCCTTCCACAGCTGTAATTGGGAACGTTGCCTTCTCCAGTGGAGAGAATGTCCAGTAAGGCCTCTGAAGTGCCAAGTGTGTTCAAGTAGTTGTCTTGGAGGTTGTAGCCAAGTGTGAGATTGTGCAGGAGCTGGGAATTCCTGTTGATCTCTTGAATGGCAAAAATTAATATTTGGGTATATGGAAAACCATAAGTATTCCTCATGTAAAAAAAAGTTCACCAAAAGAAAGTAGTATTACTTTTTAAAAATGTATTTCTCTTTACATCCACAAGGCTACTTAGTCTTAAGTAGACTCTAATGAATGGAAACTAATGTTGTTACACAAATAGGGAAATGTAATGGGATAATCACTACTTTAAACAAATGTCACTATTCAATTGATGAATTCAGGATGAAACTGGGGGAGGAAATTATCTTTTAGTGTTTTTTCAACTCCATCATTGGATATGACAAAAGAGGCAAGTGATGGAAATGAAAATCACTCAGGAAATTAGACAGGTCCTGAAGTGTAGAAGTGTGTGAAATAGGAAGAAAAGAAGCAGAGGGTCAGGACTGCGATTAGAGGGAATGCAACTCCAACACCCTGAATGACTTACGAAAGAGAAGGAGGAGGAGGAGGACCGTTGAAAGGAAACATGATCTGTGATATTGTTGATTCAGTGATAACTATACCAATCAGATGGTCTCCCGGCCTGTAATAGCTCCATGGTCTTTCTTCATCCTGGTGCTCCAGACTCAGCAGGCATTTCATTCGAAGCTTCCCAGAGACTGCCTGGGACAATAGCAGAAGCAGAAGGAGAAGGAGAAGGTCCATAATTCATGGGGCTTTTTTAACCCCCTTCCTGTTTCTAACACCAGCAGCAGGAACTGTTGGAAGAATCCAAAGCACTCTCACAAGATGGAAATGCCTAGTGTAAACAGAGAAGCACCCAGGTTCATCTGGAAAGGATAGAAAGGTGCAATCAAGAGCAGAGAACCAGCCTGTCCCAAAACGTGTTCCCTCAGAGCTTGACCTAAATAACATTTTCTATTCTCAAACAGGATCTTTGCATATGGCTTCAATCTCAAAGGCCCAGATGGTCATAATTACAGTGAGAAGTTACTTTGTCTCTTGGGATCCTGAAACGTTCAGGTGTTCAGTTTGCACAGGGAGAGGCTGGAGAAAAGCATGTTAGTGGAAATTCACAGATACACCAACTGGGGACATTTATCTGCATTGCTTGTGGTCTTTCCAGTCCAGAGAATAATGCTGGAGGAAGATAACAAGGGAATTGACTTCTGCTCAATAGCAAGGGAATTGACTTCTGCTGTCCTTCAACATATCCTCTTGTCTCCAGAGACGGCTGGGGAAGGTCACCCAGAGTTATGGACTTTACTATCCCTCTTGCCTGATGTCCCTCAACTCTGGTGCTGCCTGTCTTCTCACCCTAAGTAAGCAAAGATTGGCCCTGTTTGGGATTTTGTCCTATATTAACTCTCCATATATGAATCTTAAATTGGAGCTTGTTTTAAAATTGCTTGTGCCTGAAGTGAAATTATGAGAGCAATTCAGGAAAAAACCACTTTTTGGTTAGCGATGAGAGACACTCGCAGATACAGAACCTTTATTATACACATTAGAAAACTACAACATTACTTGACTTTTTGAAATAACTGCCATTCAAATGGTGGCCCTTGCCATAACATCTTACGAGGATTGAAATCCCTTCTGCAGAGAAATCTCCCTCCTGGGAATGAAGCCACCCTGGAGCAACACCATGAAGCGTATGGTCATCATCGAAGTGGTGCGACGCCCACACCAAGTCCTGCTGACTTCCAGCGTGGTGTTGGTTCATGATAAAGAAGAGGTTTTCAAGCTCTGGTCCAGGGGGTTTGCAGACAGGGGAAAATTGGAAATTCACAAGGGCAATTCAGAAAAAAACCTCTGTTTGGTTATCAATGACAGACACTCGCAGATACAGAACTTTTATTATACACATTGGAAAACTACAACATTGCATGACTTTTCGACATAATTGCCGTTCAAAGTGAGGCACTTTTCATAACGTTTTACAAAGCTTGAAATTCCTTCTGCAAAGAAATCTCCCTCTCTACTGGGAATGAAGTCAGAAGAGGTGGGAGTCGCTCGGTACCAAATCTGGGCTATGGGGGGGGGGAATGATCAAAAACATCCAAATGGAAGTGCTCCAAAAGTTCTTACGTGCATCTCGCGGTGTTTGGGCGAGCACGCCCAGACGCTTGCGTCGCACTGCTTCGACGATGACAATGCACTTCACGATGCTGTTATAGGGTGACTTTATTGCCAGGAGGGAGATTTCTTTGCAGAAGGAATTTCAAGCCTTGTAAGACATTGTGAAAAGTGCCTCACTTTGAACGACGATTATGTCGAAAATTAATGTAATGTTGTAGTTTTCTAATGTCTATAATAAAAGTTCTGTATCTGCAAAGTGTCTGTCATTGATAACCAAACGGAGGTTTGTTTCCAAATTGCCCACCTAGATATAGAGTCATAGATACCAGTTCTTTTTTTAAAAAAAACAAACCTCAAACTTTCACACAGATGCAAATAGCACAACGTCTTTATGTTCATCTTGCCTGGGAGAAATTATTTAGTTTACAGCGTTGTGATTGAGAGCAGAGAAGTCAGTGAAAACCATGCTGCAGAGTGGACTTCTATTATCTCCTCCTGAGGGAGGCCTGTCAAATCGCAGTCATCAATTGCTCCGATGTTTTATCTTAGCGGTTTCCCTGCATTCCTCTGAAATGAAAGAGGGTGAAATGTCTGCAGTCCCTTTTTGTCAGTGCCGCCACCCAGATTGGCAGAAAAGATGGTCTTCTCAGTGCTTGATCCACACTTTCAAGGATGCCGTGAGTGATGCATCAACAAAAGGTAGTCTTTTGTTTCCATGGATTTCTCTGGCTTTATCAACAGCTGGCATCCTATGTTTAAGGCCTTGGCTTTAGATATCAGCGTCCTGTCTCAGAGCAGTGCTTCAGAGGGGGCTTCTACCCACTCAGATTCTAAATCTGTATGCACTTATCATCCCACTCTCAAAAGACTTCTTAATTGGGTGGTAATTAATCTGCTCAGACAAGATGCTTTCTCCCTAATGGGAACAAACAGTGACTATTATACTCGGTCAACAAACTTGCGACTTCCAATGTACAATAGTAACTGAATTTTTCCCAGCCATCAGAGTACGGGAACTGATATAAACTGTATCTGGGAATACCCAATTCTCAAATTTCATTAGGAAAGGAAACAAACCAGCTCGGCAGTCATCATAGATTGGCCATAATATGTGAACAACTCGTTAAAAACACCATTAGGCTCTCTGAAGCTGAGAGTGTTATAAACAGTATTTCAGGGACTCTGGCTTAGGCTACACTTCTCAAAAATGTATTGCTTCACTTAGTATGGCATCAAAGATAATTAAGGACAGATCAAAGTGCCAAGTTTGTCAATTTTATGTTGATGTAGAATGGTATTTCCCATTTTTTGATCTGTTCCTCTTCAATTATTCCTCAGGATCCATATTTGGGGAATTTATATGGCCACCTACTTGCTCACAGTGACTCTAGGTGGTTTACAAGCAGAAAACCACTGTATAGAAAAAAAATAAAACACAATAACCCCCAACCCCAACTCTCAGCAACAATACTCAGTGAAATGAGCCATTTGATTGGCTCCATTCCATCCGGGATGCATTAACATACAATTGAGGTTTCGCTGCATGGGCTGCCCACCCTTTATGGCTAAGTTAAATGTTCTCCACCAGACTGTGGTTCAGAAGAAAGCTGCCACTCCTAATCCTTATCTAGGCACAAGACTTGCAAACCTTGCTTTGCTTGTTGAGCGTGCATAGAACCCATTAAGCAAAGAACTGTGTGGATTCCTGCAGTATGGTTGTCTTCTTTCCCCATAAAATGTCACCCATCAGCAGAAAAACATCCACTCAGGCATGATGGTGCTGGGGCAGTGGAGGAGGGAGTTTTGATAGGTCACTGATGGGGGTGGTTGTGGTGGAATGAGCCACTTATCACGATTTGCTCTATACTTGCACATTTTTCATGGATAGATTGAAGATTTGTTCCTTGTACCAAAACAATGGGCCGATGTCAGCAGGTAGCCAGGCTCAGTTTAGGAGTGGGTTTAGCACCATTCAGGAAGGGTGTTTACCTGTGCCCAAGAGCAGCCCGTGCAACAGCTGACAGGTATGGCAAGAATTGCACCATGAAGTCCTACAGGAGGAGTTGGTTTTCACTCTCCCACAGAGCCCTACTACCTCTACTGGTTAGCTACTGTTCAGGCTGCTCAGAGATTGACTCGGAGGCTTAATGGATCCATAGGGAGAGCTTCTTTTAAAAGTAGCAGATTCTCTCACATGGCCAAAGCAGCAGAGCCTTGCAAAATGACGCAAGGCAAGAGGAGGCGTATGTTAGAATATTTATAAAGAATATTTTATTTTAGTATTTGCTTATTAAGGCTCAGAAACAATGCCTGGCTTCTGAGGACATGCTCACACTAGCTTAAAAGGCTTAAAAAGAACAATAGATGTCAGAAAGCTCTCATCCTCTAGCAGTCACCTGACCATGGCATCCGTCAAATGATAACTGAAGCACATCAGACTCCACCCATGATAAAATCTATCACACCTTGTTGCCTGCCTAAAGGAGAAAATACTACTTATACTATGCTCTATGGACATAGCTAAGGAGAACTTTCAGTTGCCTCTGATTGGGGACGAGAAGAAGGCAACACCACAAGGATATACCACAAAAACAGGCTGTTCTGGCATGTGTATATACAAGTGTATATGAAAGTGAAGAAAAACCCTACACAGGGCTGCTTCTGAGAAATGTTTGGCTCGCTTAGAATGTAGCTGCAACTATTCAACAAGAGAGGAACTACTTGGAACATCGTTCCACATCTCAATCAACTTCAGCGGCTGCCAAATAGTGTTTGGACTCAGTACAGCCATGAAAGCACTGAAGTATTGAGGTTATGGCAGCGTAAAATATTAGGTGACTGCAAACAATTGCATACTTGTCTGAATATGTGTGGGAAGTTACAGGGTTGGTCTCCTGAACCTCCCTCTTCCAAATCCAACCCATAGGACTTTGTTAGAAAGAACAGGAATCGAAACATAATGTTCTTCCTAGGTTTTGACTCGGAGGGAATTTCATAAGCAGAGGTGCATTTAAAATCCAATTCCTAGGACAGAGGTCCTGTGAGCTTTTTTTTCTTTTCTTTTTAAAAGTACGGTTCTAAATCTCTGCAGTGATTCTTAAGTCAAAGATCCCTCACCACCAGCAGGTCATTGAAGAGAAAAACTTCTCTTTGGTGGGCGGCGTGTTTCTGCACTTTGTTCACGTCTGTCACTTCATAAAGGCGGCTGCAACAGACCAGACGGCGATGTGGCACAGACAGCACCTGCAAGAAAGAGACTGAATGGGAAGGCTCCCTCCATAACCACAACTGCAACACCACATTTTATTTCGAGACCCTTGGGCAGCTTCATCCACCGTAGAACATACAAGTTCATCCTGAGATGTTCTGCTTGGATTTCTGTGGTGAAGATAGGGAAATTCTATTCCAGATTCTGCAAGGAAAACCAGCCGGCCTGTCCAGCTAGAATTGGACGGAGAAAATAGGACCTCAAGAAAAACAAACGCACGTACAAAGGAGGAAGATTTCAGTCACCATTCTACAACCACTATCTTGCCTATTCTGATTCCCACTTCAAATGCTGTGACTAGGATCAGTGAAACTAAATGCAGTACTGTTTGAATAGAATGTTGGAATGTATTTTTGTGCAATAACTGCAGTACTATTCAACCAGTAGAGGGCAGTGTTTACAAGACTGGATCTATGGGAGATATTCTTTTCTTTTGTTCTAAGTAGTTTCCTGTTTCCTGTTACAATTAAATAGTTAAGCAGTAAAGCACATGGCGACTGTACACTCTGTTTGATCTGGGGCGCTATATATAAACAGAATTTCTAACCAATACAGAATATATTTTATGTTATGGAGGGAGATCTGGGCTGTATACATTTGTCCTTGTGGATGGTATTTGTGTGAGAGCCTGCCAGAGGGAACAACTGAACATAATCAATCTCTTCAATAAGCATCACTCTGTTTCTTTTCCTCTGTTTTCTTTTCAATTTTCTTCTAGGGCCTTGACCTTGCTGGATGTAATAAAGATTTAAATCTTTTAGTGAATCTATGATGTTCATTATGGGAGACAGACTTAGTCTTTAACTTCTCTCTCTTCAAGGGATCAGGCTGCAGAAGGAAGGGAATGCCCACTTATTCCTTCCCTGATAAATCTGGAAAGCTTTCCTTGGCATAAAGTGATTGGTGGCATATACCTAGCTTCCCAACAGCAGTTTAGGAAGGACGTAGCAGTATTACAGGAAGACGTTTAATGGGAATCATCAGGCTTCTACATATATCATGTGTGCACACATGTACACTTCACCACAAACTTCTTCAACAAATTATTTTCTCGCAGTTATGAGAGGCACGAGTGCACCATTTCAGGATTTTCTCTGTTCAATTCTCTTTATCTTGTCAAATCAGAATAAAAGGCATAGGAAGCTGTGTATATAACCACGATTATGGAATATACAGTAGCTATAAATGCCTAAGGCCTAAAGCTACTAAGTGCATTTCTGGGGAGGATCTGGAAATTGCTAATCCAAATGATGGAGAACAGTAAAAGAACATGTTGTTGTCTTGAGATCTGCAAGAAAATATTGTAGCATCTCTTGTAAAAGGAGTGTCCCATTGCGGCTTTCTGTCACCATTTTCCTTTAAGCAGTGCACCACAGTCATTTTAACACCCGGATATTTCTTTTCCAAAAGACACTGATTCAAAAGAGTCAAAATGGCAGATACAACCATGTCATCACCGCACACATCATAATGCATATTAAAAAGGAACGAGTCACTGACTGCATGCGTGTGGCTATAATTTTGACTTTTTTTATCTTCTCCATGTGGACACCCTAACTGACCATGTTTCAGTGGGAGCAAACCTCAGAAGGACACAGAAAGTTGCAAAGGGAAAAGAAAAAATAAAATATGGAAAAGGAGTTGTATCCTGAGATTACTTTGCAACTCTATCTTCCATGGATGGCTGTAGAGCACATCTACCCAAGGGATAAGAATAGCATAAAAATTATCCTCATTGGGAAAAAAATCAAACTTATGCTTTTGGTTCACTTCAAGGGCAACTAATTTTTTTTAAAAAAAAGGTGGAATCAAATAAAAGCAGGTTGACATAGATATAGATATAAATATTAGATATGAATATTAGATATAAATGAAGAAGTAACGAAGACAGGAGCGAGAAGCAGCACCAGAAAGTCTAATGCAGTGTTTTTCAAACATGGTAACTTTTAAGATATATGGGTTTCAACTCCCATGTCGGTTGGGGAATTCTGGGAGCCGAGGTTCCATACATCTTAAAGTTACCACATTTGAAAAGCACTGATCTAATGCAAGGGGTCTCCAAACGTGGCAACTTTAAAGCTTGTGGACTTTAACTCCCAGAATTCCTCAGCTACAACGAGGAATTCTGGAATTTGAAGTCCACAAGTCTTAAAGTTGGCAAGCTTGGAGACCCTTGATCTAATGGCAAGCTGCAGTTTGTGACAGAGTAATTGGTTTCCATGGGTTCCCATCTCCAATCAGGAAGGATTAAGTGAATAATGGGAAAGATCTTGGCTAGAGGCAGAGGAATTCTCAATTATGATTAAAAACAGGAGTCTCCAATCCCCAGTCCATGGTTCGGCACTGGTTCGTAGCATGCCAGCAACTGAGCCGCGCAAACAAGCATAGCCCCATTTGCAAGATGCAGACAGCACGCAAAACTACACCCCCTTTGATCCACAGAAAAGCCTTCCCCCATGGAACTGGCCCCTGCTGCTCAAAAGGTTGGGGGCCACTGGTTAAAAACATGTCAAGATGGCACACATAGAAAAGAGACACAATTTTGATTACATCATCGCCACTTCCATCTTGACTTCCTTTTCCATGCCCTGTGAGAACCGCGAGAAAATGCAGAATTGCTGCCAAAGTAGAAAATCTTAAGATAGCATCCTTTCTTCTTAAAATAAAAGTAACTGCAGAAAACTACAGTTTTCATCAGCATAATTCAACAAATACCTACTAACGATGTGCAAAGCCTCACCGTTTTCATTCCAACGATCGATTTTTCTACTTTGGTGACATAGGTTACATGGTCCTCGTTGGATTTGAGCTCTCTCTGCTGAATCCTCTCATAAATTCCCACCACTAAGTCACGGGGAATATCAGCTCCATCATCAACTCCTGTCAAGTCAAAACAATGTAATCATTCTTTTTTATTCATTCATCATCCTTCAAGAAGATTCATTCTTATCTTACCAAAGTAACAACTTACATGCCATTTTCCCCTCCAAAAATTATGGACATGTACAAATGATCTCCTACCATTTGTGGTCAGTAAATGCTCTTGAAAGTTTGAAAAATGATACAAAGATAATGAATTCCTTGGAGGAGTTCATCAAATAACTATCAACTTGGATGGGATCAATCACAAATGGATCAGAAATGTTGAAATGGTTCTTTGACATCCTCTCTAGCTCTAAAGAGGTTCCAGACTGACATTATTTTTCTATGAACCAGTGGGCACATTTGTAAGCAAATCATTTAGCTATATCCATTTTTCAGTGTTAATGTCCATATGGAAATAATGGGACCAAAAATCATCCTTAGGAACAAAGTTGAAGGTGATATTTTGCTTTTACCCTCCCAGCTTCCTTTTAAGTTTTGTTCTGGGCTTAAAAATCATTCAGAGCTTTGTCTGCTGGTGCTTAACCTGAAGAGGATAGGTTTGAGTGCATATATACAAAAATAATGGTTGGAAAATGTAAAAGAGTGAGGTAAGCATGCAACTGGGAACACTAGCTGTAGCATATTCCACACTGGAGATTTCATGTCCAAGCTACAGCCATAACTGCCCATAATTACATACAACAATAACTTCTACCTCATTGTACACTTGGGTTTAAATTTAGAATTGGCTTAATTGAGAGGTCAGCAACCTGAGATTTGAGGGCTTCCTGTTGTCCCAAACCTTGACTTGGCCCTCAGAGACTCTTAGATTATAAATGCTGAAGAATGAAATCATGGTTTCCTACCACATTAAGGCAGGAAACACACAAAAAGGGTCACATATTAAATATGTTAAATATTTAATGAAGCATATTAAGTGACATGCAAGGCAAATAGGGCTCTTTTACTGGTCTTTGGTGTATATTAATTAAATCTCTATTTTTTTAACACAGAATGAAAAAAATAGACTGTCCAGAAGTATAAATACCATATTACATTGATTATAAGACGTATTCTTATACTAGGTTTCTTCGTAGTTTGGTGTCTCTGTATTCATGGTGCATCTTATATTTCATGGTATCTTACCAGGGTAAAGGGTATATTCCAAGAAGCTGCCCGTATTCAACAAAATTTTCCCGAACAGGAGATGGGGTTGAGCTAGCAGCCATTACTGCAGCTGCTGCCGGGGCTGGCCCAAGAACAAGTGTGTGGAGCCTCGGCAAGCGTGGGTAAGGGTCTATTTATTAACCCCACGCTTGCCCTTTGACTGGCTCTGGCTGCTGTGCAGTTGGGATAGAATTTACTTCGATGTTGCATTTAAACGAAAACTTATTTCTAACTTAGAAAAATAAGGGTGCGTCTTATAATTGGTAGTGTTTTATAATAGATATCTTATAATAGATAGGTAGCAATAGCAATAGACTTAGACTTAGACTTGCATGGTCTCTGTGTAGGCTTCTCTATCGAGAGAGTAATATATAGACTTCATAGTGCTTTTTAGCATTCTTTGAACCGTTTACAAAAGTCAGTATATTGGCTCCAACAATCTGGTTCCTCATTTTACTGACCTCAGAATGATGGAAGGCTAAGTAAATCTTGAGCCCTGTCAGAATCGAACTCCAGGCTGTGGGCACAGTTTGCCTGCAATACTGCATTCTAACCATTGTGCCACCAGGGCTCCTAAAAATGTTTCTAGACAAATTGAATTTTATTATTTAAAGTTGTGGAAGAACTTAGAAATTGAAAGGAATGCAAACCAAGTGAAACTTTAAAAAAAATCAGTGTTTTTATCCAAGATAAGAGATTATTGAATGCTTGTTTAGTTTGTATTTTAAAGGTATACAGAAAAATATTCTTCAAAAAATTTACATTTGTTAAATTGCTTAGATTTGTTAAATTACATTAACTAGTTACATTTGTTAAATTGTTGTATCAACAATGCAAATTGTTAAATCAGAGATACAACAGTTTTAAGGGAGATAATAGGGATTAGATCCTGAATATTTATTAGAATATTTAGGGAGGGAAGCAAATCTTTGTAAGAAGCACAGGATTTTATATTGTTCCCATCTTACCCGTTAAAATGTCGTACAAAATAAAAAGAAACACTAATCAATGTGCAAATGATGGCAACAATGATACTTTTATACAAGTGTGAGGGTCGTATCCCATAGTTAGCAAATTTAGGAATATAATATTTTATAATATTGCATTATTTACTAATATTCATAATATTTCTGGTACAATTATAAATCTGAAAAGAAAGGGATTATTATAATTTATAATAATGGCTACTAAATTAGCAATAACAAAATACTGGTAACATCTTGAAAGGCATCTAAAAACCTACTGTAAGACAGTCAGATTTTTATGGGTGTGTGTGTGTGTGTTTTGAGTTGGGTGATATAGTGTGATTTTATAAAATACTCTTAACAATGCAAACAGCAGTCAGCTATCCTACATGATAGACTACAGCCAAAGATATAAATGGCATATTATACAGACACATGTATGTGTACAATAATCTTCATTTGAAATCGCAAAACATAATTGTTTGTACAGCTGTTATATAATCAAAATATAACTGAAAACTACAGTGTGAATCCTTAAATAGGCTTAACTGCGATAAAAATGTCCAAAGCAAAAGCCTGATGGTCTTACTCCCTTTGCTTTATTATCCTGTTTTCTGTGGCCTTCAACTAACCCCCAAAAGCTAAACCAACACCCAGTCACCAGACAACTGCCTGCATTTGGTCTAGATGTACCACTATCTAGATGCACCACTAACATCTGCAAACATGCTTTATCTGATGCTGTTGAAAGTTTTATTCCATTTTCATTATTAGCCTATTAGCTCAAATGTCACAACCAGAATATATTTTAGCTCTTTTAATGTCATCTACAACATTGTTTAATTGAATACTGCCTTGTTCAGGATTTAAGGAATAAGGAACAATAAGCTTTAACCAAGCCATGATCTCACCTCTAAGGTTTCGAATGAAGTCCTCCAGCATCATCTTCCTATCAGGTTTGATATTAGGACTGTACATATCCGTATTAAGAAGGATGATGGCAAAAGCCAGTATGAAAATGGTATCTGGGTTATGGAATTGTTGGACTACATCTGGATTACACATGCAGTACCGCTGGCTGCAGAGGGAGGGAGACAAAGTCAATATATAAGAGAAATTTAAAATGTATCCATTACTAAATGATTCCAGCCCAGTTTGACAGCTGTTACAATTATTTATACTCACATTTCACTAAGATAATGCCACAGTTATTAATTGTCTGAATCCATATAAGAAATAAAGCTTCCGAGATCAAAGAATTATGTTTCTACTTGTGTCACAGATATTGCAGAGGACATCATGAAAAAAATAGGTGCACCATAAAACTTGAAAGAATATATACTTTTTCACAAAAAGGAGAGGGAGGATTTTTTTAATGAAAAACTTATTAAATTCACAATTCTCAAACCAACCATAATTTGACTTTATTAAATGCTGTTTGTAGAGTGAATGAAGAATCAATGAAAAAAGGGTGCACAATTAAGAAAGATTACAACACAAAAATTGGAATATTATAAGAGAAATGCATTGATTGAATGAATTATGTATCAGACTTGTGTCAAATCTTATCAATTATATCAGGGTTTCTCAATCTTAGCAACTTTAAGGTGGGTGAGTTTCAACTCCCAAAATCCCCCATCCAGCCATGCTAGGTTGAAGTCCACCCGCCTTAAAGCTGTCAAGGTTGGGAAACCTTGAATTATATACAGACTTTCTGCAAAATGATATGTCTCCATTCTCGCCCTTCAAGTCTTCAAGGGCTGCACTCAGTGCCATTATACATGAGTCCATCCATCTTGTTGCTGGTCATCCTTTTGAACATCTTTGATTCCGGGTAATTTCAATTCCATTCATTTTAATTATTTTTAAACAGTTTCTCTGTTTTCTTAAAGAAGCATATTAGTTTTTTCAGCTTGCTTTGCTATTTTTAATCATCACTTTTAATCATCCCCAAAGACCTGTGATATCTTTAAAAATGTGCAAATGTGATCCTTACAATGTTATTAGAACTTCTATCAGTTCTTGCCAGCACATCTAATAATAAGAGTGATGCAAGTTGTAATGAAGACAACAAATCTTAGTTAACTTATTTTTAGGTGCTTTTTATTTGCTTCACCATTTAATCTCTTCCCCATACCCTAGGGGTGTGGTGGCTCGGTGGATAAAGATGCTGAGCTTGTCGATCGGAAGGTCGGCAGTTCGGCAGTTCAAATCCCTAGCGCCGCGTAACAGAGGGAGCTCCCGTTACTTGCCCCAGCTTTTGCCAACCTAGCAGTTCTAAAGCATGTAAAAATGCAAGTAGAAAAATAGGGACCACATCGATGGGAAGGTGACAGCGCTCCGTGCACCTTAGGCGTCTAGTCATGCTGGCCACATGACCACGGGGACTTCTTCGGATCGCGCTGGCTCTTCGGCTTTGAAACGGAGATGAGCACCACCCTACGCATGTTCGGGGGAGCCCTTTTCCTTTTTTTTTTTTAACCATACCCTAAACTGAATGAAAAAAATTGACAAAGTAGCCTCCCATCAGCACAACAGTTACCTGAAGGCTTCAATTAGTCGTTCCACTTTCTGGGCTTCTCCCTGCACTCGGATATGGGCTTGAAATTTCCGCAAAGCTTCATCGAGCTCCATGCCAGAGAAGTCCATCTCATCCACCACACAGCTAAAAGAAGACGAAAAGAAACTTTTTGACTATCAATCCTCTGGGGAGGGAACTATCAAGAAGCACAAGGGAGAAACAAGTCATTCATTTCATCTCCCAATTAAGCAAGATCTGACTGCTACCCATCTTTCATCTTTCCAGACTCCTAAATACTTTTTCTGGGGTATCTGACTTATGAGTTTTAGATTTCTTGCTTACATTTCCTTCCACTTTTCCTCCATCGAGTTCATAGCTGTGGATATGATTTGCAATTGCTACCTTTTATCCATGTGTTGCAATCCTTCAGGAGAAAAAATTGGAGAGGGCTCAGCCCCTTGAGATGTGGGATCTATTTCCTCTAATTCTCATTCTGAAAGAGCGATGAAGGCACCACAAGGAAAGTCGGAAGAAGAGGGTAGAGCAGGATTTCCCAATCTTGACAACTTTTAGGTGGATGGACTTCAACTCCCAGAATTCCCCAGCCAGCATGGCTGGCTGAGGAATTCTGGGAGTTGAAGTTCACCCACCTTAAAGTTGTCAAGATTGGGAATCCCTGGGGTAGAGGATCAATACATATGTACGAACATGCAGGCATGCATTCATATTCATCACACTATTCCCTTTTTGGATAAGCAGAATTATACAAAGGAAGAGAAAAGGAATAAGAAATAGTAAGTTAAATAAATGCAAGATATTCCGACGGGGGCGGAAGGAAAATGTACATAACCTAGTATATATCAATATCATTCACTGTATGCACTTCTATCCATGTTAACTATTCTTCTTTCTATCTTGGGAACATGGTACTTCATATAGCATCTTTTTGTTCTCATCTCTTTCTTTTGGATGATCTCATCAACTCCATCCAACCATAGCTTTCCATTCTCCTCAACCCATTCACTCTGCCTTCATGTATGTTTGCTTTGCAATTCAACCGCCATTTATTCTCTCTATATAACTGAGCCACCTGCGTGTACTTCTTCAGTAGGTCATTCTTATATTCATTCAGATCCATTCATTATTAACCTTATATTTTCTTGTTCTGATGCATCTTAAGCAACCTATTACCACTGCATTTATCTTACTTATACTTTGCTTGACAGACCCAACTTTCACTTCCATAAAATCGTAAAGTCTTTCATCAGGCTATATCCAATTCATGACTCATCCTCAGAAGCTAGCAGGCAGAGATTCGTGACATGGCTCATAACTTCCTGACTTCAAAGTGTAGATCCCTTTTCTTCACCATGCCACCTAACAGCCTGAAAGATAGTTGCTTCTCCATGGATGAGCCAGTGGATAGAGAGTGATATCTGTGGATTGCTGTTGACTTAGGTCCTTCTAGACTTCACATCCATGGACACCGCCATTTTCATTTCTTTGAACAGATATTCACCTCAACAAACCACTTACAGTGCTTTCCACTAACTTTGAATCAGCTCTGCAAACATTAAAACTTCTCCATCCATTTCCAATCTTTAGTAAACATTCACTGTTCTATCAGGATGTACAACTATTTGCTCTTTTGCTTCTTTTATGCATAACTTATCATTATTCAATATATTGCCCCAATCAAAAACAACTTCTTTAGTCTTTTGGTACATCAATTTTCAGATCCATACACCTAACATTCCTGTAAAACATTGGGGCTCTCAGCCAGCAGCATGACATACATTCACCTTCTCAAGAAACACAACTCTCGCCATCCCCACATGGATTCCTTATACATTTTTATCTATAAAAATTTGTATGACAATCACGATATATAATAGTTTTATTTTAGTATTCTAGTATGACCTGTAGATGGCTTAAAAAAGCATCTTATGACATGATGAATGCATTTTATGACACGATGAATTTGTTTTATGGCATGATGACAGGATGAATGTATTTTGTGATTGTGATCACGATTTTATCACTTGTAGATTGTGTGTACATTGAGAGCATAGATACCAGAGACAAATTCCTTGTGTGTCCAGACACACTTGGCCAATAAAAAGTTGTTGTTGTTGTTGTTGTTGTTGTTGTTGTTGTTGTTGTTGTTGTTGTTGTTGTTGTTGTTGTTGTTGTTGT
>JANHFO010009907.1:3353-15061 GCA_032468095.1 Pareas carinatus | reverse complement strand
TGACAATTATAAGTATAATTCCAGGTAAGGAACCAGGAAAATATTAGAACAAGATTTGCAGATACTAGGAAGGTTATATGATTTAAAGGCATTATTTTATTTCCTGCATGATTGATACGAAATATGGTTCAACATCCGGAAAAAAACATTTTAAAGTAGAGCTGCTAAGCAGTAAAACATACTGTTTTAGAAAGTGACTGAAGGGCTATCTATTAGGGATTTGCAGTAGTGGATTTCTGTATGGTGCAGTGTGTGTGTGGATGTAGTGTTTGTTCTATTGTGGAGTTTTTTGATATAATAAATTAGGTATTTTTGCTTAAAAAGCCCTTTCAAGTTATTTATATCTTCTATTTGGTTTTTGAAAACAAACTGTGAGTACTTGCACGAAAGGTAAAAGACATTCAATAATTATATTTTTAAATACATAATAATAACCATAATATTCTAAGGAAATTGTTTTGTCAGTGACATTGTGAATTATCAGGACAATATTGGATGATATGCTGAATATCAGCAGCATTGTATTTCAATTTAGTAAATGTCTTTAGTACTATAGATATTAGTTTAGGACTGGAAGAATGCATTCAGCCTCAGCCAAACAAGTTATTGACTATTCGCAGTCCAGCCCCTATTACAGAGTTATGGAGAAAAATTGAATGCGAGAGTGCTAATTCATGCTAAATTTCTGAAGGACTATAAATCTTCACTAAAAGTATCACTTTTCAAAAATTGAATGTGACAATATTTTGGATTTTTCCATCCCCCCCCCTGATTAAAAGAATCTCCAAATTTGCCAAAGAAGCAAACCACAACATTAAAACCATTTATTGAATTTGTTTGATACACATCAAAGCTTGGATTCCATCAAATTGGGCTGCTTTTTAAAATTTGGATTGAAACTGAATCTCGTTGCTGTCTTTCAGGGTCTTAGCAAGATAATCAGCTTAGTGTTTTTTAATATGATGGTTATTATCAGACTAAAGTGGAATACACTAATACCTTTAATACTACGCTCAGAAGAAATATAATAAATATAAGTATTAAAAAGCAAATTGTCTTCTGAAAACAAATCCTTATTAATACTTTCTGATACATTTTGCTTTTGTTTGTTAAAAACAATGATTTCTGTCTTTCAGCATGAGCTATAGCATCTTAAAAAATAACAAGCATGATATTTATAGCACCAATGCACTTCACTATTCCCATTTATTTTGATCTATAGGTCATAAACTATTTTTTATTACAGATGCCTGTATCAGCTACCTCTTAATAGGGAAATATAAAATGATATATAACTAAAAAAGTATTGAAGGAATGGATGTATAACTAAGTTTTGATGTTACAGTAGAAAAGAGATTAAACACACACACACACACACACACACTGATTGAAGAAAAATGGATGCCTTTGAACTTTGGTGCTGGTGTAAATTAATGCCTATACCATGGATAGCCAGAATAACTAACAGAGAGCTGTTAAATCGTATTAAACCAGACACATCACTAGAAGCTAAAACCATAAGAGTATGTCTGATTTATTTTGGCCATGTCATGCGTGCAAATCCATTGGAGAGGGCAATGATGGTAGGAATGGCTAGTGGAACAAGAAGGGGCAAGCAAAGAACTTGCTGGGGTGATAACATCAAATCCGATACCAAGATGAACATCCAACAATTGAAAGAAACTGTGCTTGACAGGGTAGCATGGAGAGTACTTGCCTATAATGTCACCAGGAGTTGGACCTGCCCGAATGGTTGAAATAACAACAACAATATACATGTATGTATGTATATGAAATGTCTTATTTATAATATATTGCTAACTTTTGAACATTATTTTGGCAGATGGTTGTAAAAACCTTTATGGATATGGACCAGGACTCTGAAGAGGAAAAAGAGTTGTATCTAAATCTTGCTTTACACCTTGCTTCTGATTTTTTTCTTAAGCATCCTGACAAAGATGTACGCTTGCTTGTTGCATGTTGTCTTGCTGATATTTTTAGAATATATGCTCCTGAAGCACCGTATACTTCACCTGATAAACTTAAGGTAAAGTTGCATGATTTTCTTAACTTCTTAGAATCTTCTGTTTCTTATTCCCTTATTCCTGTTTTCTTGAATTACAATACTGACTTGTATGGTATGCTTGGAGGAACAAGGGTTTTGAAATGAAGCCGCCTGGTGGCTATGTTTGGAAAATGTTGATTTAAGAAATCTATCTTGTGAATTTTAAACCAATGTGATAATGGGTAACTATATTATTTTGTTTTCTATATATTCATAAATACAATGTATTTTATGCATTTTACTATTTTGATTATTCTTTGGTTTAATGATCAATCCAATTTGTCTAACTTAGATTAACAGAACAGATAAATGACTTTGATCTTTTTGTTGTCACTGTAAATTAGTATTTTATCTGTAGAAATTGAAGGAATAAAATTAGTATTATATTCGTATTTATATTAGTAATAATTTGAGTATGTATATGTGTTATTTCCCACAAAAGAAAAGCAATGAATTTATACTTTGGTTATCTGAAATATTTGTTAGTACCATCAAGTAAAATATCTGACAATTGCTGATTACCATTTACAAGTACATTATCATATGTCTACATAAGTTTCTCATTTGTATATTATTTATAATTATTATTATAAATTACTATACCTTATTATTATTTAACTATTTTTGTTGGTTTATTATATAATATTTGATGAAAATGTTTTATATTTAAATCGGTGTAGGAGTTACACACATGTATATTTAAAAATGATTAATGAGCATGGTGCATGCCAGAGGACTGGTTAGATGGTAACCAGCATACTATAGTAATAGTCCAATAGTAGCAATAATAATAACTTTTGATTTTCTGAGAAATATGAGTAAAACAATTAAAATATGAAATAAAAGAAATGAAATAAAAGTTTCATTTCTAAATTACCTAATATACATTCAAGGTGTTGGTGATAAATACTTCATGGCATGTGTCCAGATTACTTGAGGGACCATCTCACCCCACTGGGATTGGCCTGAACCCCTCGTGCTGGCAGAGGAAACATGCTGCAGGTCCCGTCAGCCTGATTATTCCGACTGGCAGGGTCCAGGAGGAGGACCTTCTCTGCTGTTGCTCCTGCCCTCTGGAACATCTTGCCCCACCAAATTGAGGTTGACCCCAACCCTCCTATCTTTTTGTAAGGGCCCAAAGAAATGGCTTTGCCAGTCTTTGGGCTTGGGGCACCAGTGGGGCACAGCACAGTGAAGGTGGTTGATTAATTACAGATCCCACCCACCCCCCGTCCCTGCCCTCCGCATGTGTCTTTGGTTCTAAGGTTTGATTTTAACTTTCTATGTTTTAACTTAAATGTAGCTGTAAGTCGCCCAGAGTTACCCTATGGTAAGATGGGTGGCCAATAAATTTTATGAAGTAGGTAGGTAAGTAAGTAAGTAAGTAAGTAAGTAAGTAAGTAAGTAAGTAAGTAAGTAAGTAAGTAAGTAAGTAAGTTAGTTAGTTTCCAGGAGAAATACTGAGTGTGCATACTTAAGCGGGCTTTCTGATAATCACAATTGTTTCCAGATTATCCCAAACATATACTGTATTAATTTATGGGTAATATATTTTACTGATGTTTTGGGTTACCATGAAAATATATCATGACAAATTTTAATAGCAATGGCAATAGCATTTACCGCTTTACAGTGCTTTACAGCCCTCTCTAAGTGGTTTACAGAGTCAGCCTATAACCCCCCATCAATCAATTAGTGACCTCTGAAGGATGGAAAGCTGAGCAGATCAGGATCATACTGCTGGCAGTGAGCGGTGACTTAGCCTGCAGTATTACATTCCACCTTCATAATGTAACCCCCCCCCAAAAAAAAACCCCAAAGGAGAATTGGAAAACTATGAGAATAATCACACTGCAAAAAGAAGTGAGAATTTCTCCAGATAAACAAATGGATATCCTTTAATATAAATCTAGAATTATATAATAAAATCATTAGGTATTCCATAAGTGTAGTTTTGCGCAAAAGGGTTAAGCAGCTGTTCCCTATTAATTCACATTCATAGTTCTATATAAAGATATCATATTTTTTTCCCTACACCATCTGTTTTCTAATTGTTGAACTCTAGTTATTTTGTCAGCTTTCGCATTCGGGTAATTAATACACACACCATGCACACTCAAAGAACACAAAAATAGTAATGTCAGATTAAGGTGTAGATGTTGTGGCTACTATAGGAAGAATGAGAAATTATTAATTATGCTACATTTCCCCCCCAATGCTGTTAGCTTTTTAATTATTGGTCTACTCTGAATTTATGCTTTTTAATTCATCATGATTCCTATGTGCCATTACTAGCTGTTAACAAGTAATTTAATCATTGCCCATGGGCAAAATCAGCCTGTGAAACTATTTTAAAGCCAACTTATCCCTGTATTGTGTAACAACTATGACTTATTTGGCATAAACTTACTGCATGCAGTCATACTCAGAAGTATGTTTTACTTGTTGTCCATTTTCTGTCTCTATGCACAAAATTACAGTGCAAATGTTATTCTCAGGAAACTCGTTTTTATCTTGCAAAAGCAAATTTAATAATATGTATATATTTAATGGCCATTGGAAATATCAAAGATGGCATTCTAAGACAGGCCATCTAAGACCAACTTATTTAGAGCTATTTGTGTGTTTTTTTCCCCCTTCTGGTAGTTTACATTTTAATATGTCATTTAAATTTTGAAAGCTGAGGGGTTTCATTTCTTCTTTTTCTGCATTTATTTCACTCTCTCTCTTTCTCTGTCTCTGTCTCTGTCTCTGTCTCTGTCTCTGTCTCTCTCTCTCTCTCTCTCTCTCTCTTTCACTTTCTTTTTCTTGTATTTGTATTTGTATTCATGGTTAAGATCATGATTTGTCGATTGCAGCTTATATGTACATGACAAGATGAGTGTACTTTATGACATGCTTATATGTTCATGACAAGATGAATGTATGATTATGAATGTATGATAATTGTAATTACAGTTTGTTTATTGTATGTATGCAGGTATAGAGCATGTACACTGGAGACAAATCTCTTGTGTGTCCAGACACACCTGGCAAAATAAATTCTGATTCTGATTTTGATTCTGATTCCGATTCTCTTATTCTCATTCTCTCTGCCCCCCTGCCTCCCTCCATCCTTCTCCTTCGCTTTTGCTTTCCCTTTCTCTTTCCCTTTCTCTCTTTCTAGATTTTTATCTTGGCATTTCCCCCCCTCCCTATATACCACACATAGCAACAAACAAACTAATGCTTCTTCTTCCTCCTCCTTTCCCTATAAGAACTGTAATATGAGTTAGGCTAAGAGACTTTCTAAAAGTCATCTAACTAGTTTTTCATTCATAAAGAGGGTCTGCTGGGTTCTTAACCAGCATCTTAAACACTACCGCCAAACCGACTCTTATTATTATTATGTATGATTGAATAATCATGCCCAAAGTGTTGCAGTGGTTGTATGCATTTGGATTTATTCCCTTATGCTATATTATATCATGTGATGTCACAGACTCTAATTGAGCTGTTTTCTCTACATTGCCCGATTTAAGTTTATGTGAATTCAATGTACTGACATGAAGATTACTCAGTGAGGGAAATCACAAAGAACCACATCCAACGAGCATAAAATTTAATTGGATAACTGAATGTCTCCTGATCCGTATTATTCAGTCATGACAAAATAACAGAAGCTCCTGCCCATTTCTTTATAACTTCGGTACGGCCAAATACATCCGTGTATCATTGCTTAACTAATTCAGAGTGTTGTACTTTTTCCAGTTTCAGTGAACATTCTCACAAAATCCCATGTCACACTGTGTAATACGCCCTCAAGGCCAATAAAATGTCTCCGCAGGAAACAAATCTAGGAGAGAGAATTTTCAAAAGATTCAGACTTGAGGGGGGGAAAAATTATCATGAGTTTCAAAGCTATATTAAATGTGGAGGACTTTCCAGGAAATAATATCATTTGGTATTGCAAGGTCAAATCATAATGAGCCAAGCATTCAATGTCGTTCTTTTCTTTATCAACCGAAGCTTTTCTAGATGGTTTTGACATAAATAGCATGCCATTTCAAAGGTACATTGAAACTTTATAACCGGGGAAGCAATTCAAAATCTAACTTAATGCCAAAGGTCAGTTCTCTCTACACTAATAGAAATTACTAGCTTCTTCTGTCCGAGTGAGCAAAAAGTATTTATTGGCCTTGTATCTATATCCCTATGGGAACAAGGAAGGACAGCACAGGGGAAAAAAATCTTTCTAGCTCTGCAGTGGGTCAATTGATTTTGAAAAGTGTAATGCGGGGTTGGGGAAGAAATGTATTGCATCTGAATTTTTATGCAAATATAGCTGTTTGTCCCTTTCAAAAAACTTCCTATAAATCAGGATGTATGTGTATATCCGAATCAGAATCAGAATCAAAATTTATTGGTCAAGTGTGTCTGGACACACAAGGAATTTGTCTCTGATGTACATGCTCTATACCTACATACATACAATAAACAAACAAACTGTGATTACAATCATAAGATACATTAATGATCATAAAACACATTCATCTTGTCATGTACATAAAGCATAAGATACATTCATAATCATAAAGTACATTCATCGTGTCATGTACATATAAGCAACCCCTGAGATATTGGAACACTGCTATCATATCACCCCTAGTCCTTCTTTTAATTAAACTAGACATATCCAATTCCATCAACCGTTCTTTATATGTTTTAGCCTCCAGTCCTCTATTTATCTTTGTTGCTCTTCTCTGCACTCATTCTTGTGTCTCAAAATCTTTTTTACATTGTGGCAACCAAAACTGAATGCAGTATTCCAAATGTGGTCTTACCAAGGCATAGAGCTCTTGAAATCTTACACAGGACATTGTTGGAGTCCTGTATTTGAAATTATATTTATGGGGTAAGGAAGTGCATCAGTGAGGGCTTATAAAATGATTTGGGAATTGGTAAGAAACAACTTTTTCCATTTCTTTTCTGGCAGCTAGCTTGAGTGTAAAACTGTCAGTTGACAAAACTAATAAGGTTGCCAATTGTACATCAAATCCAAGTTCCAGTCCATATGAATGGACTGTATGACATGCAAAGCAAAAGGATTGATTTGAGGCCTGAGAAGAGTTCTAGAACTTTTCATCACTTCTAAGCAATTATTAATTGTGCCATGGAAGTCAGTAAAGAACAAACACTCATGATTTCACCATGGAACATCATGAAAACGCACACAACGTCTCAGCTCTCTTTTTATTAATATCAGGCTTTATATTTCTAAATAAACACTGTCATTTTTTCCTAAGATAGTTGGTCTTTAGCTTTCACCTGAGAAGAAGCTAAGCATAATGGAAAAAAAATATAAAGGACAATATTTTCTGGGAAAATACCATATTTTCCCCAAAATAAGACCGAGTCTTATATTAATTTTTGCCCCCAAAGACGCCTTAGGGCTAATTTTCTGGTTAGGTCTTATTTTCGGGGAAATGCGATACTCAATGCGCCCATCTGGCTGACAATCTTAACTAGGGCTTGTTTTTGAGGTAGGGTTTCTGTTATGTGCATTCTGAAAAATCAGGCTAGGGTTTATTTTCTGGTGATGATCTTAACTGGGGCTTATTTTTGGGGGTAGGACTTATATTATGAGCATGCTGAAAAATCATGCTAGCGCTTATTTTCCAGTTAGGTCTTATTTTTGGGGAAACAGGATAATCAAGTTTGAGTGATCAGTATGATTAAGCCTCTTTTGCTTGTTGGCTTAATCCATACATTTAAATGGCAAGTAATTAATCATTAATCCATACATTTAAATGGCAAGTAGCATCACCTAAAAGTGTAGCTCTAATCTTTCAGGGGACTGAAAAAAGATGATGATAGAAAGTCCAAGTTTGCAAAACATTTTTTCCCCAGTATTTTATTAAATTTTCTTATACACAACATACAAAAATAGGTAAAAGAAAAAAGAATAATTTAAACAATTACATCATTCTGTTTAACAAAAAAAGGAATAATAATAATAATAATAACATAAACAATTGTTCTAAATTAAATCCTTCTGTTGTTTCCACTCTTCTTCTGACCTCTCTTCTTGCTGTTGCTTTCCTTCTTCATCCTGTTCTTCTTTTATTTCCTTCATTCTTCTTTTCCATATCTTTAATTCCATCCAGGCCCGTTTTCAGTTCACAATCAAAGTAATCATATTACAAAATCTATTTTCCATCCGGTTACCTTCTAATAATCTTTTATATATTTCAGTAACAATTTTAATTTTATATGGGTGCAGAAATAACATTTATAATAAGTTATTCATTCTATATTGATTACTTATCATATATTTCAAGTCTAAACTAATTCATACATCTCAAATCTCAAATAGCAGATAGTAAGAAATAACAATAAAAAAGCCACAAAAACAGAAACTGAAATAGAAACAAAGACAAAGACAAAGCAGAAAAAATAATACTAATAATCAACCTTTCATAATTTCCAAAACTAAAATAGTATTCATAACATATTAATCATTCTACATGATCCATTTTAATCCTCAATCCACTAACCTTTTATGTATTTTACTTATTATTCTTGTTTCATATAAATATTAAATATTACATATTTTTTATTTATAATAATTCATACATTTCAAAACAACAATACTTTGTATAATTGCATTCAATATGATATAGGTGATGAATTTTCTATACCTAATTCAAGTCTATCTTAATTCATATAATCTTTAATTCTTGAACAAATATTTATTATAACTCTCCATTCTTACCTCTAATTATTTATCCACTACTCTCTTCTCACAATTTCCAACTTAAGAAAACAATAATCATAATTAACATCTCATATATTCCATATCTAAAATAAGACTTATAACAAGTTAATCATTTTACACAGATCATCTTCCCATCTAATCATCAATCTAATAAACTTTTATGCATTTTTACATATTGTTCTTATATCATGTATCCTTTATCCAGAATAACTCTTATAACAAGTTAATCATTTTACATAAACCATCTTTCCATCTAATATTCAATCTAGTAATCTTTTATGCATTTTTACATACTGTACTTATTTTATATAAATATTAATTATTTCCAATATAAAATAATTCATACATTTCAATTCTAAAATACCTCTCATACTTCCACTTAGTATAATGTGGATGGTGGGTTTTCTTTACATCATTTAAATGTGTCTTAATTTCTTTAATTTTCAAAATCTTGAGTGTTTGTTTGATATAAGTGTGGTCTAATTTCATTTTCCTCTCATCCACCTTTTCCTCTGTTATCTCTATTTACTAATCAATACCTCTTCTTACTGATAGTTCTTCCTTTAACAACTCTAACAACCCGAAATCTTTTGACTTATTGTATTTCTCCAAAACCAACTTTTCCTTCTTACATCCCCCTTTTGCAGTATCCTTTCTCTTAGCTTCTTTTCCCATTTTTTTTGCTTAATCATTTCTATTCCCCACCAGACCTTTTTTTCTTCCTTCTCCACTGTGCTAGCCACATTTTTTGTCAATTTGCCTATCTTCTCTAAGTGTCTTTTCTTCTTGCTTCCCTTGGAAGTCTTGATTGGTTTCTTTTTCTTTATATTTATTAACAAAGTTGTCTCTTTCTTTCTTAACTTCTGATTTTTATTCCATTTCTTAAATCTTCTCTTTCTTTTCAATTGTTCCACAGCCTTTTCCTCTTTCCAAGATATTTTCAAAACTTTCAAACTCTTTGTCTCTTTTTTCTCATAAATCTGCAGCAGTAAGTTGAATAGTCTCATCATTTCGTCTACATCCTTCTGGAAATTTCCCATTATTTCCCTTCTCTTCTTCCATTACCTCCATTTTGTCCCGGTTTTTTTCTTTTTCTCTTCTACAGAATTAAATCCAATTCTTTTTTTTATATTCCAAGTCTATTTAAACAATTGTTACTCTTATAGATTCAAAAATTAAGATCTTCCAGTATATCAAATAGAGTCTTTCCTTTTCTTTATTTTTTCTCTCCATTGTAACCACATACATTAAAATCTGCTACAATCTTCTCTTTTTTATCTCCATTTTTATTTCATTCAGCTTCTAAATCGGGAATTTCTGAGAATCAATTCAGCCAGATTAATCCCTTGGGATCAACAGGAGAAAGAGTTCAGACTTTTTCCTCTTAGCATTGTCCTCCATTTTTTAAAAAAATTCTCTGCTTCCTTCTCACCCCTTTTAATTGGTTTTTGGGGGTGGATCACTTAACTTCTTTCTTTAGAATCAGGCCTAAGGCGATCTTGAATGTGGAGTGAAGTTGGTAAATTGTTTCTTCTCATCTGACTGGATGGTTTCTGCAGTTTGTTGCTTCCATCTTGATGTTAGTTTCGTCATCTCCAAATCTTGCCTCAATGGCGTCAAGCGCCCTTTCTTCTTTTGGTGAAAAAGGGTCAGAAACAAGGGACAATCCTGTCGGCCATCGCCTAAAAGATGCCCCTGTTGCACCCCCTCAACCAGTCAGCTCTCTGGGCTGACCTACAGGCTTCCACAGCTGGAGTGCCCCGGCTGCTTCGCCCATTTGGCAGGAGCCAGAAACCGGAAGTCCAAGACCTGGATACAGCACAGAAACAGCATTGATCGCATTGGTGGATGATCTCTGGAGGGCCTGGGATAGGGGATGTTCCTCGATCCTGGTCCTGTTAGATCTCTCAGTGGCTTTTGATACCATCGACCATGGTATCCTGCTGCACCGGTTGGAGGGGTTGGGAGTGGGGTGCACCATTTTGCGGTGGTTCTTCTCCTTCCTCTCCGACGGGTCGCAGACGGTGTTGGCAGGAGGCCAGAGGTTGACCCCGAGGCACCTGTCATGTGGACTACCACAAGGGTCAGTTCTCTCACCCCTCCTGTACAACATCTATGTAAAGCCGCTGGGTAAGATCATCCATAGCTTTGGGGTAGAGTATCATTTGTACGCTGATGATACACAGCTGTACATCTCCACCCCAGGCCACCCCAACAATGCCATGGAAATAATGTCTCAGTGTCTGGAAGCTGTGTAAGCTTGGATGGGGAGAAATAGGCCCAGACTCAACCCCTCCAAGACCGAGTGGCTGTGGCTTCCAGCTCCACCATCTCTGACTATCGGGGGCGAGTCATTGGCCCCCGTCAAAAGGGTCTGCAACTTGGGAGTCCTCCTGGATGCACGGCTGTCATTGGAAGATCACATGACGGCCATGGCCAGGGGGGCTTTTTACCAGGTTCGCCTGGTTCACCAGTTGCACCCCTTTCTAGATCAGGATGCCCTTTGCACAGTCACTCAGGTGCTCGTCATCTCCCGGCTGGATTATTGCAATACTCTTTGCATGGGGCTACCCTTGAACGGAATCCGGAGACTACAGTTAGTTCAGAATGCGGCTGCGCGAGGGATTATGGGGGTCAGGGGATGTTTCCATGTGACCCCCTCCTACACGAGCTGCACTGGCTTCTTTTGGCCTTTCGGGTGCATTTTAAGGTGTTTCGTATGATTGTCAACCTCCGGGTCTTCCGCCGCACCCTCAAGAGCTATCTTTTTATCCAGGCAGGGCTGGACTGATCCCCAGGGTTTTTGAGTAGTGTCGGTTCCTTGGGGGGAGGGGTATTAGTGGGTTTTTAGTGGGTCTAGTGGGTTTTAAATTTTAATGTTTTTAT
>JANHFO010009906.1:200643-211507 GCA_032468095.1 Pareas carinatus | reverse complement strand
GGGCGGTGTACAGCCAGAGATAAAAACACAAACATACAATAATTAAAAACCCTTTAAAAGAATTAAATATACTGGCCTAGTTAATTTACATATAAAATTTAAATTTTGAGACCGAATTAAAATACAAGATATAAAAGAGGGATCAGGACAGCCCGGCATGGGTAAATAAGAATGTCTTTAGAGCCTGACGGAAGACCAGGAGATCCGTGATGGCCAGCACTTCTACCTGCTAAGACTCTTTTTGGCGTGCTTGGCTTTTTAATAATTTAATTGATAGTAGTAGCTAACTTCAAGTACAATCCAGTTGAACTTAACTCACTTTTTACTATCAGTGTGACATAAGAAGTTGTGCCTTAATGTCTTTGATTCATGAAGAATCAAATCAGGACTTCATGGGGAAAATGGCAAAAGCATTTGGTGATTCATCCAATGGACTACTGCAGTAATCCCAACACGAACCAGTGAAGTCAGGAACTAACTGCTTTGTGTTTCTGTGATCCAATGGGATCCTATGAACAGTCAATAAATGGGATAGATTTCTGAAATTCTGATATACTTTATGTCAAGTTGTCCTGCCTGGTTCCTTCCTACAGGTACCCATATCCCCAGTTAATTCTGGCCAAGCTGCCTGGCTAGGATGGGGATTGTAATTCTAGTACCCCTAGAGTGCTCTTAGTCGAGGAGGGCTACCATGGGTATACTTTCTGCTGGTTACCTGAAAAAAGAATCAGTCCCCCAATTATCTCCCTAATCTATACAATCATTATATCTACAAGGCTATTCGGTACTTGTCTGTTATGTTGAACAGAGGCATATTGGTCTATTTAAGTTTTATTAGAAGACTTCATTATTTCTTAATGAATGGTTTCTTCTCAAAGTAGTCACATTTCGTTCTCTTCTACTTTAAAGCTCTGAATCTCAAGCATTCACTATACATGGATGTAGTCAAGGAATGCTGCATCGTACATATTTGACATTAGGTTCACATTCCTGTATCCGTATGCGATATAAGTATGCAGCACAGTCAAGCTTCTACAATATGGGGGAAAGACACTACAATAGTGCAAATATGTCTTTAAAGACTGAGATTTATTTGGTAATACTTTGTGCTGAATACGATATCTTGCTTTCTTCTCTCCCTCCCTTCACAAGCCACATGAAGCTGAAATTGGTCTGATTTGCTAAATAAACCAGTTAGCTGGATTTATTTATTGATTTATAAAACTCAGTAACTCAAAACCAGACCCCTAATAGATAGAATTAAGGCCTTTCCTTAAATATCTCAATACTGTTTGAGAATTGTACACTAGGAAATAGACTAACTCCTTTATGTAACAGTGAAGCCAATGCACATTTCTGTTTCTAAGGTCTTCTATCCTTACTTTTGAAAACCAAAGAATAGAATATCTCAAGTTTAAATAAGGTTAAATAATAGATATTAAAAAATTTATTTTAGAATTCCATGGAAAAATTTACACTTCAGGGTGTGACCTTTCCCTCATGACCCCTTAAAGATTAACCCATAAAATCAAGGTAATCGTGTGCCATAGAGAACCAGAATAAACATCTTGCATGTGGTATTTGTCTCTGGTTTGTACAGAGCAGACAATTGGAGCCAATAAAGCAAATCTTGTGCTACTTGGAAGACAAAGAGTGAAATAATCCACAAGATCACTAGTCAGTTTGAATAAGATAAAATTTCTTTCTGACTTCAGATGGATGAAAAATAATGTCACATGCCGAGCCCTTCAGCATAGTAACACTGAGCTAGCTTTTATAAGATAATACACATGCTTTGTTATTTTGAAGAAATTATTGATGACTTAACAAGTGCTGTTGGCTTCATTATATTTGGCCAATACATTTTGTTTATAAATTAATTTTTTATTATATAAATTGTACATTTATGTGAAATCAAGTTGGAATACTTAGTTGATATCAAGTTGTGACAACTCTTACACAGAATATGTTAAGAAAAAACATGTTTCCAATCAATAATCATTAGTTTTCTGTTCTTCTATCCTATGCAGTGTTTTTGACCCAGTTTGGAATGGAGTAAATGTATCTAAAATAAGTTTTAACCCTTGTTTCACATTTTCACCAACTACTCAGATCTAGTGCATACCTAAAAACTTCATCAGATAAACAAAATCATTTAGGTTAGACCTATGCTGGGAGGGTGCATGTATGAAAAATACTCAGAGGCATGTAGTTTTCATTGCGGTGTTTAGAGTCATAATATACTTATGGCTTTGGTTATATGATTTGTTCTGAATCACATACTTTTTCATAGTAAAGTGACTGTATATAGAGTTTTAAAATAAAAGTGAAAGGCAATAATTTCAACAATTATTGTTAAAATTACTGCCATTGTTACCAGAAACCAATATCTCCTAATTAGGAATGTTGCAAGGAATGTTTTAGCAAGATTCTATTAAAAATGAAAAGTAGGCCACAGGGTCCCTGCTGGCATTTAAGAGCTCTAAAATAAAGGTTTTCTGTACAAATGAGAAATGTAATCCTTGTCAGTACAGAAATGGACACCCCCATATTAGAGTCTTTTTTAAAATGCACAGGATTACTCTTGTGAGGAACCTGGTGTTAAAACTGTCCCTTTTCCATTTGTGAATAGATTCTACAGTTTTGTAACTTTTAATAAATTATGCAACCCCATGATTAACAGCAGATTAGAACATAATTTAGTTCTTCAGGGAGTCAGTCTCACAAAAGAATATAAATCCATCCTTGAAAGCAGAGACTTTTATTCTATTCAGTTCAACAAAGAAACCTTTTGCAAATGATCTTGTTCAGTGACTGAATAATTTTTGTAGGCTTGAGTTTCTGAGAGTGTTCAGCTTCCCCTGAGTGATTATCACCAGATCTAGGGGGGGGAAGCTTTGGGTTTCAGGTGGGAATTTCATAAAAACACTACTCAATGTCATTCATTTATTTGCCTTGTACAAGTATCCTCACAGTTCAACTCTGCGACTTTATTGCAGAAGTATTTGAAAGTAATCCATTTTGAAGAATGATCCGGCAATTAGGAGAAAAGCAAAGGGTTCTTTTGTTTCAAAGGTAACAAGATATATTACAATTTGTCAATAATACTGGTGAAATAAACTACAGTACAAACTAATAAACATTTAGCACTGCACTGCTTATTTTCCAAAAGTGTCTGATTTATTGACATAGTTGGCAAAGGCTACTGTTATATATTTTAATATGCCTATTTTGTATTCTAGGAGTGTATACCGGAGAATTTAGAACTGAAAAAGAAGATTTTTTCTCAGTTAGATCTAATAGTAAAAAATAATGCTATCTTAGCTAGTTCAACCTCCACTCTGTTGCCTACAAAATTATTCACCGGATTGAAGCATGTGAAGCAGTGTATAGTTGCGCATCCTGTAAGTATCTCAAGGCATTTTGGAGATATGTTTTTTTCAAGCCTAAATGCGAGGTCAAAGGAAAGAGATTTAAATGTTTTTTGTGAAATTATGGCATGTGGCATGTGAGATTTTCAAGAAGGTATTATTCCGAAATACAAACTTACAAAAAGTGGGACCTCACACTAAATCTGTGGTGACAACAATTTTGCAAACTGCCCTGGAGACATGATCAAAGAATGGTACAAAATTGAGTTCTAATAAATATTTTGTGCAGCAGCAGCATAGTAATGAGGAATGTTTGACATTATTTGCTTAAACATTGTCAAAATCATTGAAGTTTGCTTCATTATGCTTTATACTCAAGATACTAGGCTTCAGGGAGCTTGATTGTGAGCTTCACGAGCCGTGGCGAGACAGTGGTTAGAATGCAGTATTGCAGGCTAATTCTGCTATTGCTTATAGCAGTGTTATTGTTATTGATTCTGATGAGAACAAGGTGATATTTTTTATGATCGGGTCATGTTGCTCAGATGCTCCTTTGTCTTCAAAATTTCTGTCTAGTAGAGTTGCCTGATTATAATAATAATAGCAATAGCACTTAGACTTATTTACTGCTTCATAGTGCTTTCCAGCCCTCTCTAAGTGGTTTACAGAGTCAGCATATTGCTCCCGGCAATCTAGGTCCTCATTTAACCAAACTTGAAAGGATGGAAGGCTTGAACTAATCGGAATAATAGATCTATTAACATGCTTTCTCTCTCTCTCCCTTTAAATTGTAATGTCTAGGTAAATCCACCATATTATGTGCCACTTGTTGAATTAGTTCCTCATCCAGAAACAGATCCTTCTATAATGGAGAAAGCCTATGCTTTGATGAAGAATATAGGACAATCACCGGTTAAATTAACAAGAGAGATAGATGGATTTATTCTGAATCGACTTCAGTATGCTCTTATTAGTGAAACCTGGAGACTTGTTGGGGTATGTATGATCTTTATTCTCCTTCTGACTTTTTCAGTCTACAATTTATGACTTAAAATTTGGTATACATATTGCAGTTTGCAACAAACATATTGGTTTGTTTCACTGGATTTGTTGAATAAGCTACAATTGGCTAGTTGTATGTAAAACACTGAGCCATAAACAATGGTTTACAAAGAATGGCTGGGTCCATAGATTACACTAAATCAATATTAAATAAAATCATATCATCTTAGTATGATATGCTGACCTAATCTTATAATATAATAGCAATAGCACTTAGACTTACATATCACTTCACAATACTTTACAGCCTATCTAAGCAGTTTACAGTCAGCATATTTCCCCCAATAATCTGGGGCCTCATTTTACCGACCTAGGAAGGATGAGTCAACCTTGAGCCAGTGAGAATCGAACTGCTGGCAGTCGGCAGAATTAGCCTACAATAATGCATTGTAATCACTGCTCCACTCATGTACAGACTGTATCTTATACATAGTTATTCAACCGTACATCGAACTTACTACAAACTAAGAATAACATTGCAATTAAAAGTAAGTCTTATGGACCTCAGTAAGGACATCCAACAGGAATTCGATTGATCTAGTAAGTTATCAATAAGATTGATTAATAAACAGACAGATAGGATTGCACTATTCTATTTTAATAGTTCTCTATATGTTGCCTTTGAGCTTTGTCAGGTGGAAGTGTTGGAAAGTCCAGACTCAGAGCTGGTAGCAATACCTCGTTGTTATTTGCTAATCTAGATTTGGTCCATCATGTTGTAGGGAGGTTCATATTTCAACTCCATCTTTAATAAACACAATATAGTCCTGTATTAAGCATGGTAAAGTTATAATAGATAACATAGCTAACCAGTCAAAGTAATATTTATTTCATAATATAGTAGTGTTAAGATTGTTTTAATATTCATCTCCTGTTGACATGATGACAAGAAGCTTGATTCTGTAGTTAATGTGCTAAAACTAAAACATGGATAGAAACAAATATGTTTGAAAACACATGAAAATGAAAACATTAGAAAAAGAATCAAAATTTCCTAGTTATTAAACGGTTAGTGGAGATTTCTGATTTAATGTGAATTTCAAAAGTCATTTTCAAATACTTGTGCAGGAGTTAGATTTGTTCTATGTCACTTGAGTATCTATTTGATTACTTGTTTATTATTTAATTATTATTTAATTTGGTATATGCAAGCTCCAATTTCTTGCAGTTCTGAAGAGATTCTTCAAATGTCAATAAATGTAAATGTCACATCTCAAAAAGGTTTAATTATATTGGTAACTTTCCATTTGGGGCTTGGCCTGTTTCAAGTAAAATTGACTTTCAAATGTCCAGCATGCTAATAAAATTATTAGAACATCAAATGCTCTCAGATGAGTAGAAAACAGAAAGCAGATTTTTACTCTTATCAGTTAAATGTTGCAATCAAAACAAGACCGTAAACTTACGAAGAACCATTTAAAACATGGCCATTCGGAACTGAGTATTTATAACCTGATTCTGATTTCCTGTTCAGAAATTTTTGCTCATGAATGAACCCCAATCATTTTTTTCCTTGTCAGAAAACCTGTTCTGTGATTTTGGAGCATTTTCAGATCTGAACTCTAAATTGCTAAATTTCTGGAAGAGCTTTGAATTTCTTCTAACAAAGGGGAGTGGCCCTTGGTCTCATAAAGTAAGCATGAACTAGCATATCTCATGCCTTTGGTTCAGGACTCTATGCTGGTAGTCCAGAATCATTTTGGGATGTGGGCTTTTCCAAAGGAGATATAATATAGTTCTTTTATTTATAGTGGTACAGTATGAACTTATGGCAGTGTTCCATATGGCATTTTGTTTTAGTTTTCAATTTGACTCACTTTGCTGAGTTAAATTCTTCATTAAGGAAAACAATTACCCTTGCACACCTTTTTTTGTACCAATTGTTAAGAATGCTGGAAGGAATCATAATATTCACAGCAATTCTGAAATCTCTGAATTCTAAAATTTCAACAACCTATACCGAGAAGGTTGAAGGTTTCTTAAAGAGACGGTGTTAATAACTTGTAATAGCATGCTTATCCAAAGAGTACGTACCAATTGTAATCCTCTATTTCCTGTAATTATCGTTACATACAGTTCGTGAGAAAGCACCTGTAGGAATTACAGCAGTTTATAAAATTATATACCCAACCATAATTTAGATGACATAAAACAGGGGTTGGCAGTCCAAGGCGTATAGCCATTTGCATCCTCCAGATGCATCTCTGATTGAAAGAGATGTATGGCAACTTCTAAAATTGTACTTTTAATAACATCTCTCCAAACTCGATGAACGCTTTGCTTCTTGAAAATGTTTCTCTTCTCAATTTGCGTCCACAGCCTACACCTGTGGCCTCTGACCCCCCAAAATATTAAGTATGGCCAATGACTCCTGAAATGTGGATAAACAGCAGACAAATGCTAACTCCACTTTGTGAAGCCTTTCAAGAATGGAAAGGCAAGCACTGGGCTTCAAAGCACTACTTTGAGAGATTGTTTCTATCTGGCATCTCTAGCTACATTTCTGGCACTTCCAGATTTATGTGGCTAATGACCCTAGCTTTCTTTGCTTTGGTCATAGAGTGGTTCGTGAATTCAGGAAATAAACCATTATTAGTCCATTCATTATAGCATAATACTGCGTAAATCAGCCCAATATGGCTTGCATAAGAAACTATAGTTTAAAGTTTTGCTTCACAGGTGATTGCAGCCCACTGTAAATAAATGAAGAAGTAATGTTTATAGGCTATGTATTAGCCATGTAATTTTATCTTTTGAAAACACATTATTTCAGTTTGCTCTCTTAAGAAAAGGTAGGAAGCGAAACAAAATTTAAGGTACAGAGGAGGAACTACGGTGCCTCCCAGGAAAACTTTCAGACTCAGAAGCTTCCGTGGTTTCCATGAACTCTTTGAAGTCTGTATGAGTAGGAGGGACCGATGACGGGAGGTTCAGCAGCGAAGGATGCTCAGACACCACCACCCCATTTGCATGGTTCTCGCACATCCATTTATACAGTATCCTCTTCACCTGGTTAATTATTTATTTGTTAGAAGGTGAAAAGTTAGAAGGATAATGGGTTAGACCAGTGGCCGCCAACCTTTTGGACCTCAGGGATCACTAAATTCATAATTTTAAATCCCGTGGACCACTAATATGAATTTTTTTAAAAAGATAAATAATTTGTAAAATAATGTTCAGAGAACTTCCATTTTATTAATATAAAAGGCACCTATTTAATACAACAAAATTAAAAAAGCTTATAACAAATGTCTCACTTACCAACATAAATTCTGGGCAGGCCGCTCTCGTCCACCACTCTCTGTCTTATGATAGAATGTTTCTAAGTTACACAGAACTCTTTCTGGGCTTTCCCCCTTTCCCTGCTCCATTCAGAAAATTGCCCTCCTGTTTTTCCTGAAGCCTGACCCTCAGCTGGCTTTTTTTAAAAGGGTGCAGAAATCTTGGGGTGGGGGAGAGAAGGAGGCTGCCCCTTCCCCAGCAAGGAGCTGGCATCTAAGAGGAGGCACCGCTATGTCATGCTTTTTGCACATGCTCAGAGAATGTGGCTGTTGGATCCTGCTGAAGGTTTAATCAAGCTACAGGGCTGCAGGGAAAGGTGGTGAGGGGTCCCGAGGCATCCGCGGTGCCCCTTCCAGGATGCCCAGCTGAAACAGCTGTCCTAATATGGGGGCGGCAGAAATGGGGGGGACGGAAGCTACTTGAGATGCTCATGGTCCCCCTGCGGCAGCCCGCACCCAGATTCGCTTGGAGGTGGGGGTCGCTTGGTTCGATAAATACCCATCTGTAGTTCTGGGGAAGAGTGAGCATACGAGAGTCCCACCTCCCAGCCAGCCCTCTTTGCCCCCCAACAAAAGAAGGAAGAAGAAGAAAAGATTAGTGGTCGTGGGTTGTTTCCCCCCAAGACGGGCCATGTGGCTGAGATTTGCTCTCCATGAAAAAAACAGTAAAGAGAATGACATACAGGTTGGCCAGGCCGATCTCCAGGTGCCACGCAGCCGGCCAATCTCGCGCAGAGGGCCAACTCCACACTGCGTGGCAGGCTGATATCACACTGAGGGCCAGCTGCAGGCGAAGCGCAGCAGGCCAATCTCACATGGCAGGTCTTTTCCGCGTCACGTGGGAGGCCAATCTCATGCAGCGGGCTACCTCCGGGTGCTGCACAGCTGGCCGATTTCAGCCCGGAGGGGGAAGCCACCAGCTGCCCAACCGTGGATGCTGGTGGCGACTTGAAGGGAGAAGCGGCCAGAGGGGGAAGCTGCCGAAAAGTCCCTCGCACTTTGCCAGCGAAGCCACAAGTGTAGGTGGGGCAGTGGCATGGCTGGTCGCGTCTTATTAGATGCGCCCGGCTCATGGCCCACCAGGATTGGCTCACGGCTCACCAGTAGCCCGCGGCCCACAGGTTGCCAACCACTGACCTATATTACTAAGGACTACATCTGACCATACATTTTGTACTTAAATCCTATTTTAATGAAAAGATTGGTATGATTGGTTATTTATGCCATTCTTTCTGGAATGAATATGTGATCAAGTTTCTATAATGTTTAGGACTATGAAAAATGTATGCTACAAGTCTTAAGTTAGTGCTTCCAGTGAGTGATGTATGATGTTCTTCCTTTAGATTATTTTTAATTTTTCTGTTTAATGTGATTTCCTTGTATAATCTGGTCTTTGATCTGAAGACATAAAAAGATTTGATTTTCTTGCTAAGAGCATATATTCTAAACTGAGATTATTGTAAAAACAATGCCTTTGAAAGTATATTGTTAGGAAGAGCTTTCAAGAAACAGGCAGATGAATCTGCACCGAGTGACTTGTCCTATCCTGCGTTTTGGGCGTGCTGGTTTGCTTGAAAATGTTTGCTTGAAAATGTATCCCCTGGATGTTAACTGAGCTTCAAACAGCACCTCATGACAGACGGCGTTGGAAACTGGGAGTTGCCTCTTAATGAACATAAGGAGCCGGGCATGTTTAGGCCACGCGGATTGCTTTCATGATGCAACCAACGTGTAGTAACGAATATGGCAGTTGCATGTTCTGTATTTAATTATCATGTTTGTCCATTTCCACCTCTGCATAATGCACATACACAGATCACACACCCCAGTTGAAAAGGTTAATGAAATCCTCCAAAATCATATTGTAATGTAAGCTGGTATTTTATATGATGAAAAGCCAAGCTGCAAAATATCAAATTATATTGGGTTGTTTTTCTCAATGGTGGGCAGACGACATGATAAAGCCCCCGCCCCCCCTTTGCAGACCACAAAGAGCAGCTGTGTTTGAGCGCATTTCTGTTTTTGTCCTTCTGACCAAAGGAGCAAGATCCCACAGCACCATTGAACATGAATACAGGTAGTCCTCGATTTACAGCCACAATTGAGCCCAAAATTTCCATTGCCAGGTTAAGGGAGTTTTGCCTCATTTTGCGACCTTTCTTGCAACACTTGTTAAGTAAATCATTGCATTTAAGTCAATAACACAGCTCTTAAGTGAATCTGCTTCGCCGTTGACTTCGTCAGAAGATCATAAAATGGAATTACATGACCCTGGGACCCTACAGCCGCCAGAAATATAAGTCACTTGACTATCGTCTACATTTTGATCACATAACCATGGGAGTACAATAAAATAACCAGCAATATTCACCTACCGGCTAATGCTCACATCCCTGATGCCACAAGAAGTAGCCTCCGCTCTAGACACTCACCTATTAGGACAGCTGAAACTTACTGCAGAAGGGCTTCGACCTATCCCAGGCCTGGATGCAGGAATGGCTATTCACTGCCCCTCCCGCCCAGAGTATCACAATATTTTCGGTCTAATAGATGACCCAAGAGGATTTTTTTAAAAAAAATCTTTTTATTGAATTTCACAAAGAGAAAATGTCAGTTCTTATCTTATTGACAAAGAAAGAAAATTATATACAATATGCAATTATATACAATACCCCATTTCATTTATAGTAATTGAGGCTTCAAGTCACTATCTCGTTCACTAGCATCTGTGAGTCCCAAGTTGGGACTCTCCGTTTCTTTATATAACTTAATTAATTTAGTGACATCTTAGAGAACTTACAAGGCCTCAATTTATTTCCTGTATAGAAAGAGAATAATGAAAGGACTTCGACATTCTATATAATAACCAGTTACGTATATATTATCTAATATATAAAATTCTATTATTTACGCAGTTTCTGACTTAGAATTTACATCTTCCGTCTTTCTTTGCTATCTTGGCGACACAGGGAAAGAGGATTTGACCTACCTCGCAAGACCTGGGCAACTCTTAGCGGGATCAGAACCCACCATGGCCGGTCTGCCGATTTCCTGTATAAATGGGGAAAACCTCCCTCCCCAGAGTGTGTAGCTGTGGTGCCCCAAAGCAGACAGTAGAGCACATAGTGGAAGAATGCCCCTCTGAGTGCT
>JANHFO010009906.1:179832-192757 GCA_032468095.1 Pareas carinatus | reverse complement strand
CTGCAGCCTCCTCTCCCCCTCCCCCCTCCCCCACCATGACCCCGGAGACCTCCGCCAACTCCCTCCGTGATCCCCAAGAATACCCCCACAGACCCCACTGTAGAACCTTGCCCATTGCTCCGGCCGATCCCCTGTGGCTGCCGATGGCCCTCCCGCAGCTGAAGACCCCCCACCTGTGCCATTGTCCCCACTTTCAGGAAGCGCATCACTCGCCGCCATATCCGGCTTGTGGGCCAAATACAGGTAATCTTCGGGCCGTATCCAGCTCGAGGGTCGCCTGTTTGACATATATGTCGTATAGAATGAGTTGTGGTGTCCTCCAATTTATCTTAGTTACTTAGGTCTTGGTGAATTTTGTCACGCATCAAAAACTGCAGTCTAGTACTTTAAACTCAATTTTTACATAAAATTGTGTCCCAGCATCTCTGAAAGCAGAGATCAGTTGCAATTGACAATTGAATAGTGCCAGATGAAGAAGCACCGCTAGGCTTCGAACCAGATTTTGAATCACACAGCCTAGGAGTTATTTGCTATCGATGATCTGTCTTTCTTTTCTGGATTGAATTTTAATTTATTCTTCCTGCCTTATATGACAAACTGCATAGTGCACAAACGTAGACATAAAATACCTAGATATACAGCAGAAACTCACATGATGATTTAGATATCCTGTGCAGAAGATGAATTTTTTCCCTTTATTTGCACAGATCTGGAAAATGGAAAGCCACACTACGGCTGTTGTTATTCTTTAAAACCACAGCTCAGAAGTGTTTAAACCTTTAAGCCATGTATGTTTGTTTTTAAGATCTACTTGTGAAAGCACTAAATTTAGAAATCATCTTCAAAAACACATTCATGGTGTTTCTGACATTTCATTACAGATGAGGCCAGGACGCTCTTTTTTAAAATAATTTCCTTGTGTATCCTGACACACTTGGCAAAATAAATTCTAATTCTGATTCTGATGTTACATCACATCTAATATAATCATTGATCATGATTAGCATGATTTAAGATAACTTGAATTCCTTGTGCTTTAATGCAATATAATTTTTGTTACTGAAAACTGATATAATGTAATTGAATATTGAGACTAGGCACATAAGTTTACAAATAGATGAACACAATTATTTACGGCTTACAGTTTCCATGTATTCTTTAAAAGTGTTGAAAATACTGGTAGGAGCTTTTGTTATGGTTCTTTTGTGCATATATTGCTAGCTTTTGTGGCTCACTCTGATCATGTTTGCCACTAGAACATAACACCCTAGAGCCAAGAACATATTAGAACACAAATGGTCATTTATATACAATTGAAAAATGGTTAACATCTGTAGCACAATTCATAAAGAAACTCATCATGACTTGTTTTGTACAAACTCAAGACACTTTCAGTACTTCAATTATATGTACACGGCATGATGAATGTACTTTATGATAATGAATATATCTTAGGATTGTAATCATTGATTGTCAATTATAGCCTTATGATTGTAACCACAGTTTGTCAATTGTAGCCTGTATGTAAGTATTGAGCATGTACACTGGGGACAAACCTCCTTGTATGTCGAGACACACTTGGCCAATAAAAATAAATTCTATCTAAATTCTATTCTATCAATCATTATAGCCAATGGGCCACTCGTTGGGAATTTGGTGTGATGTACCCTGGGATATTTGGCAATACCATGTTTTGCCAAACTTTGCAGTAGCACATAGTAAGAACATCAGAAAAAGATATCTTAAATGTTTTAGAAATCAGCAAAGATTAGAGAATACCCTTTTTTATCACTAACACCAGTATACTCGTGCATATAATAACAAACAGACAGGTTGGAAAAGAAAGACATCTTTCTAGCAAAGTGTTGCTGTTCCAGTGTGAAGGAGATGTGATGTCTCTTCATAAATAAATTTAACTTGGGAGGGGGGACATCAGAATTTTACCCAGGTCAGACACTTACTTGAGAATTGGACTACTGTATTGTAGCCAAGTTGGAGCTAGTGTGCCACAAGAAAGAATTATCAGCAAGTTATTCCATGGTATCAAAAAGAACAAAACTACCATCATTTCAGAAGCCCTAAAAAGCAAAATAATCTCTCCTAAAAAGAACAAAGTATGCTTAGTAGCTGTAGAAAGACTCCTTGAAGATATGTGAACATCAGCTCCCATAATTCCCCAGCTAATTCCTCCAGCTAGCTGTGGAATTATGGGAGTTGAAGTCCAGACATTTCAGCTGGCCAAGGTTTTAAAAACACTGTTCTAGGGGGAATGCTGCTGGACTGATTGGTTTCTTACTTAATCAGTTCCAGCTAGATGGCAGCACTTAACTGACCTTGGCTGATTTCAGAGGCTAAGCTGGCATGAACTAAGGAACGGTCCTTGCCCATGAAACCACCCCAAATCCAGACTAAACTGGAAAGTCAAGTGGCAAATCATTTCTAAACCATTGCCAAGGAAACAGTATGGGCATGATCATAGGTCATGCCAAGTCAGGCTATCGTAAAGCAAACCTTGATCTTAACGTGTAGCTATTTTGTCTTTGTTTCAGGCCATGGTTAAAAAAACTCCAAGTGATCCAGAACACCTGAATGCCAGGAGAAAGTGGAGAGATGAATGCCTGGTGCGCCTGGCCAAACTGAAAAAGGATATTAAATCGGAAGACGTGAACCACTTTTAAATCACAGAAACGAGCATCATCAAGTTGGCATTCAAGAGGGCACCTCCCTTCCAGGACAAAACATTGCACATGCAAAAGCCAGTTGAACCACTTAAGTCAATTATTTGAGACTGGGACATTTTTGTCTGAAAATGTTTCTAAATGATATTTTAAAGTCATAGTCTTAAACCCCCTTAGTTGAGATTCTGGGGAGATTCTCAGTCATCTAGGTTATAGTTGGCTCAAAGGTGCTTTTTTTTTCCAAAAGGCAACTGGACTGATTTTTTTTCTTTTTTCTCAAGAAAAAACAGCAACAGTCCAGTTGCCTTTTGAAGAAAAAAAAGCACCTTTGAGACTCTTGGTTGAGATGCTTTGCATTTTGTGGGAGGGCTGCATAGAAATGCACTTATGGGGAGTAATTTGCAATTTCCATCTTTGGAACAGTTGGGATGCAAAACAAAATCCATTTTAAGCAAGATGCTGAACAGAGTAACTTCAAAAACTGCATTGCTCTTGGGCCTTCCTAATGAAAAATATTTTTATATAGAGGTAGTCCTTAACTTACAATTGAGTCATAATTGAGCCCAGAATTAAGGTTGTAAGTCATGCCTGCCTTGATTTTATGACTTTTCTTTGTGAAAGTCATTAAATAAATGCTGTGATCATTAAAACATCACCTTTTCTGCAATGGATACATTTTGGTCCTCAGAAAAACGCATAAATCACATTCTCATGGCCATGTGATCCTACAGATGTCTGTAAATGTGAGCTGGTTGGTGAGTGTCCGAAATGCAATCATGTGACTGCAGGGGGGAGGGGAATGGCCACCAGAACTTCAAATCCAGATTATAAGTACCTTTTTTGAGGGGGCGTCCATCAAAACTATGAACAGTTGCTAAGTGACCAGTCATAAGTCAAGGACTACCGGTATCAGTTCTTGGTTCATATCACTCTTAAGCTACAATGTAAAAATGAACCGTAATATTTATTTCAAACTGACTTTTAAAAGTCTTGCCTGTGATTAATTTAGCCCAAGCATCAGTTGCTTTTTGCATGGATATAACTATCTTGGCAATGAGTGCAAGGGATAGTGGGGAAATGCTGTCTTCTGGCCTCTTCATGTATTTATAGGCAGGATAAGCCATGCTATCTTAAGTTTATACTTATTCTGATTGTAGCCAAATAGATTTCCGATATTAGTTTTATGTGAATGGGTCTTATATTCAGATAATTGTGGTTCAGGGTATAGGCTTTGTGCTGTATTGATGTAGTATACAGATTGGCAATAATACCAATATGGGAACAAAGGACAGTGACTGGAAGATATGGTAATGTAGCCAATAATTTGTCCTCCTTGGCTGTTATTCCAGTTGCAAGGAGACATCAGCTGCTTTGACTGGAGTTGTGTCCTTAACAATTCCTTCACTTTATGTCATGGACGCTCTAGGATTCTTTGTCAAATAGCAGATGTGCTAAATCCAAGCACACTTTTAAAGTAGTACATTAGATGTGAAAGATTCTTGGTATTATACAACATTACTAGTTGGCTGCGAAAGTAGACACAATGATTTCAGAGCAAGATTTCCTTGCAATACTCCCTCATTGCCCCAACATCTGATTAAAGCAATTTTTGTGGAGAAATTGGTGACTTGGGGTTTTTGGAATTGCTGACTAACGAGTGCCTTTTTGTAAGATCAGTATTCCTGAAAGCCTGTCAGTGAGAGCTCTTTAAAGATTACACTCAGAAGAATAAACCCCATGAACCCTGAAAGGCAAGTCCATGGATTATAAACTGGAGAATACAACTGCAATACTGTTTATCTCTTTCTTCATGACATTTATGCAATAGGGGGAAATCTTTGGGGTTTTCTGTATGTCTTAACCTACACTGGAGATTGTTCAATTGAGGAAGGATATCCCTGTCTTCTTTGTAAAGTATGGGTGATAACTACATTACCAAAGCTTTCTTGAGGAGGCTGCTCAGTCTTTGGAATTTCTGCAGTTAGGAGACCAAACTGGTCTCTTGTGACATTTTATAGCTTGTCCTGACAAGATTGACTTTCAGTGAATTAACTATCAGAAGCCTGTAGGATTTCATATTTGGCTGATGGGGCTTTCTTTTTTTTAACTAAGCATGATTATGTTAGGAATTTTTACTAATATTGTCACTGAGGACTTCTGTCCCAATATCAATAACTTGCCATAATATCTAAATGTATTTTATTGCCAGGAATATTTTTCATTAACTATTAGGTTTCATCAGCACAGAGCTCAGTAAATTAGCACATTAGTACAAGCTCCAGACAGTTAATTAGAAGAAATATTTAAATGCATCATAGTAGACTCTACAATTATTTTAGATTAGCTATCATGTTACTTTATATTAAATTGCAACCTTTAAAAACTCTAAATTTTATACTTGTTTTTCTCCCGAATTTGTTATACTTCAAGCTGATGAACTATCTGTACATCTGTGATCCGCTTACCAACAAATACCTGTATTGAAATCAGCCTTGTACATTTGTATGCAATTATTGTATCATTTTTGCATTTTAGCTTTTTATATTCCTGGATCAGTTAGTGGGAATCATTATGCAAGTAACATGAATTGTCATGAATGACACAAAATTAATATATATTAAACTGCCTCAGCTGGATTTATTTCGGTATAGTGGAATTGTCTGTTGTTTGGGCAGGTGGGTATATCTAAATCAAAATTAGATTTGTTGCATTTGAAGTATTTGCACTTGTATTCCTAAACTGTCCTTTGTATGCAATGCAAATTGCCATTGAGTGTAATAAAAGGAAATGAAGGCTATATGAACACAAATTCCCTAGGTCAAGAAGGGAATCTTGACTTGGTGTCAAAATGATTGCAAGATCAGATTTAGGAAGACTTCTATAGAGAATGTTAATCCTGGAACATCATATGGAGAAGAGTTTCCCCTTCAGGTGAGCACCATGAAGAAAAGGATTTGAATTGACTTTAGAAACCAATAAGTTAATATGACATTTGTCTTAGAATTATCCCAGCATGATCCCATTTGGCCTCATCTTTCTAACACTCTAGCCATATTCTTTGGAAACTAACCTTCAGAGTTTTTTTCCAGGGCAGCCCAACATGACCATATGTAGCAATAACACAGGAGGTTGTCAGGGCATGGAACAGTGAACAAAATATTTTCATACTGGATTTATGGCATCTGATTCTGAGCAATCAAAGCAATGTTGGCTTCCACATCAAGACACATTATTGAATTTGCAAATGGATATAATACTTGCTTAAAGACCTGGTGTAATATATCTATATAACACCAAATGTCCTCAAACCACTTACGTTGGAATATAAAATGAACATTTCCTATTAAGGTGTTTTTTTATAGAATTACCTGTTTGTTTAGTGATAGATTTGTAATCCTAGTGGTACAACCTATTGAGTTTGCAAAACATGAAGTATGAATGCAATTTATTAAAAGCATTTCCTGCGCAAGATTCAGAGCCAGTTTTATTTTAGTGAAGAAAATTATATAACCAAAAATAATAATTCCCTGAATATGTATCTATTTGGTTTATCATGAACACTATCCTATTTTAAACTAAAGTGAGGCATTTGTATAAACAGATACAGCTCTTTACATTAAATAATTTCACTAATTTCCTCATGCAACGGAATCAAATAGGTAAGAAAGATAGTTGAAGATCAATCCATTCATTCTTGGGACATTAAATCCCCCCTTCAAGCACTGTACAAGTGAATTAGCAGTAAAAACCCGTCAGAGGTCTCTAAATCAACTTGAAACCTATTAGAAAGGCATTGCGTTTTTCCAGTAGACCAAGGCAATTTCTGATGGATTTTCACATAATCCCTTCTGGGTGCAGCAACAGATAGTGGACCAGTGCTACATTCCTAGAGGATTATTATGACTGCATCCCCCACTTGCATGAGACAATGTCCTAGGAGATGCACGAATACTACCGCACCATTCTTTTGAGAAGACGAACTTGTATCTTCTGAAATCATATTCTTGAAGCTAGAAGACCTGAAAGGAGACCATCTATGAGGTAGGATTTCATTGAACATATCTCTACAGCTTTTCTTCAAGAGGTTATAAATCAAGATACTAATGCAATGGATAGACTTATGATGATTTAGTTCAAATTTTAATAGTTGCAATTCAAAATCTGTTTGTTTAGCTCTGTGCAAGGGAATGCAGCAGGTTTATTTGCATTTGTGTACGTATCTAATATAATAAGGCAGACATTTCAGGAGCGAAGTTGAATCCATGGGGCGTTCATGCTCGCCTGGCATCTAGTGGTTTGTTGTGAATGGAATACACTGATCTTTTAATGCTTGTAAGTTTATTGTTTTAATCGTATTTACTAATAGTTTCCTGTACCAAGTATTTTGCATTAGTATAAATCATTCACTGGGGCTTCTGGCAGGTAGAAAAATATTGAAAATAATGTTGGGAGGAGATGCTGTGTTCATTAGAAAATTAGGTTCTTAATTGTTCAAATTAAGAGCATGCTACTCCTTTTATTATAGTTGTTTTATCGCCACAAAATAATGGCGGTGGTAGAAACAGGAAATGCAATATTGTGTGTAGTATTCATGCCAGGATTATTAGTAGAAAATGTAGTGTTAAATCTGATTAGGATTAATTTTGCTTTGTTGTTTTGTTTTTTGACTGAAGAACATCCATCATGTGTTAAAATTTCATTCTGCTATTTCCGTTTTAAAATCACTCAAAGTATATACTTCGTATATCATTTTTATTAATCCTCAAACTAGCTAGCAGTGCAGGGTGACTTTAATCAGACCCGCAGACCAATTTCTTCAGACCCACTGTCATTTACCAGGCAAATGATGTTCCTCTCAAAAGCTCAGATAAACAAGAATCTAAAACTTTGACACTGTAGACTAATGACAAAGACCTTGTCTTAAGCCATTATTAATGTTTTGAACTGAAAGTTAATAGTTAAGAATCTTTACAATAAAAATTGATTTTTTTCTTGATTTAAGTAATATATTTTTTAAAAGTTAAAATAATCTATGAACCATTCTTAATACATCCCTTAATGTAATAACATCACTAATGAATTAATTCCTTTATGTATTATTATGCTGAATTCATTTATTTCACAGTTTTAAGAACAATTCTAGATCATTTCAATAGAATATATAACAGAATAGAAAAAATAGAGGAATAATAAATTGAAACTTTTAGAGGTCATTTTTTGATGACGTTAATGAATTAAAATGCAAGGTCAATGAGAGTATTCTCTTTGAAGGAAGCCTTAAAATAATCTTTCAAATGTTGTGTATCTCTGACTTTGGAAAACAGCCTAGAAGATTTGTTCATCATATACTGGGTGTGAGAAAGAGGAGGCTTCACAACACAGATCATGCTGAATAAAGGATACAATTTTATTTATCAATTAACTCAAAATCAAAATCTGTACAGAAACAAGCAGCAAACTATCAGGGCATGACAAAACTCATGAGAAAAAATCCTGTTGCAGCAAGTACATCTTTGACTGGAGATTGGCCTAATGGGAAGAACAAAATAGCATGTCTTTCCTATTGCCCATATAAAGGTTGGCAAACACATTTTCTTCAACATTGGCAAAAAGCAGCATTGTTTGCTCAAGAACGTAGCATAGGTTTATACTGGGGAAGGAACACACAATCCATATCTGCAGTGGGATCAAAAAACCATGGTAGCCATACAATCAAAGCCCCTTTCTGACACATATTGCACGTGCCATAGTTCAGATGAAACATTCGGGTTCAAATCAAACAGAAGAAAACTGTCCAATGTTGTCCTTCAAGGTGAAGGCCTGCAAGGCATGAGCCTGAAATTCACACTGACTAGTGTAACAAGTCCAACCAGCCACAAAGCCAAAGACAAAAACTCTGGAATCCATGGAAACCAATGATTGTGCAGTTACTTCCAGGAAAGTTCAGAATAGAATAACAAGATAAGAGTCAGAAAGAATCTTGGAGGTCTTCTACTCCAATGCAAGAAACCCTGTACCATTTCAGAAAAGTGGTTGTCAAGTCTCTTCTTAAAAGGCTCCAGTGATGGAGCACCCACAACTTCTGGAGGCAAGTCGTTCCACTGATTAATTGTTCTAAGTGTCAGAAAATTTCTTAGTTGTAGGTTGGTTCTCTCCTTCTTTAGCTTCTACCCATTGCTTCTTGTCCTGCCTTCAAGTGCTTTGGAGAATAGGATGACCCCCTCTTCTCTATGGCATTGGAATATCGCTATCATGTCATCTCTAGTCTTTCTTTTCACCAGACTAGACATATCCAATTCCTGCAGCTGTTCTTGATATGTTTTATCTTTCAGATCCCTGATCATCTTTGTTGCTCTTCTCTGCTGCTTCTGTACTGCAGTCATTTGCCTCAAAATGTTAACACATGAATGTTTAGATGCATAGATTTATCATTCATTCCAAATGCAATTATTTCTCTATTAGAAGAACTGGCAAAAAGCTCTCAAAAAAGAGTTTAGCATTGCAAGTTTATCATTATTTCTTTTATGTGGCTCTTGAAGCATCAAGGATGGTGCATTAAAATTGTTGCTCTATGGTTTTTTCCCCACAAAATCCTCCTCCCAAATGAACAAACATCTGTTTGTCTTTATAAGACAAACAGGACATGCTATGAAGTTGTCATCAATATACTTTTCACACATCATTATTCCATTCTTGTTTGTTTTATATTCACAGCACTCAGTGGCTTGTCATGACGTGAGCCAGCAGAAACATGACCCCTATAAACCTGAAATATTGCAAGTTAGAATATCTGCAACAGATGTTTTTAGGCACTGTTTAGTGTCAGAGGATTCTTGAATTAATTCCTGCGCCTCAGATCTTACACCTGAGGAGGTAGAAGATGACTGTCTACCAGTGAGACAGTGCTGAACAAGATTTTCTCTCCAGTATTATTTGTAACTTCTATCACAGTAATAGTCTTCCCTACTACTGTGATTCCCATGGGTGTATAGGAAAATATCAAATGACAACTGTATAAAGACTATTCCAACTGACATTTAGGTGGGGCTAAATAGTAAAGCCCATTCTGGTTTTATTCTATAGTTTTGACTCAATTCAGTTTGTTTTGTGTTTCATCCCATTGACTATTGGTAGGGACTGGTAAGAGACAGTCAAATCAAGGTGGTGGCTATGACCACAAAACTGAAGCCCTACCACTTTTTCTTGCGTCACATGCACAATACACATACACAAAGAGGTAGGGTTTTTTGTGGTTGCAGCTGCCATCTTGACTTTTTTTTAATTCACTCTTCCCATGGAACTCTTGTGTTGGCTTTGACTATTTAAGAATTTTTTTTTAAACAAATGGCATCCACATTGTCTGACAGAGCGCAGCAGCGAATTAAATTATTTCGATTAGCTTAGTTTGCCTACAGTTCCCTACTACTTTATTTCAAATAAAAGCCAGAATATCACCTTTCTGTAATGGGTTTAATGGACATGCTAATGAAATTAGTTATTTTTCCTTAGCTTACATTGCTGCTAGAATTCTTATTTGTCTTTCCCAATGGAAAGACTTTGCTTTTATGATTCATGCTCCATTTAAGAAACTGCTTTTCAAAGAGCTCTTCGTAAACAAGGAATCAAGGATAGGCGATATCTTTTTTATTACAGCTCTTTGCCAGTGCAAAACTGAGAATGGAATTATTTGTTTTCCAGTGCTTATGTTGAAAAGCTTTTTTAAAAAGCAGCCTTCCCCAACCTCGATTTAGTATCCTATTTACTCAAAATTTCTCAGCTGCCATGGTTGAGAATTTAACCTATAAGGAAAATATCATTTAAATATTCCTCCTACCCACTGTGCAGCCAGAGATATCAAACAGTCCGCTATTTTGTTGGGCATAATTTGTAGCAATGCTGTTCATCTGAAGGATATAACAGATGAGTGAACCCACATATCCATTTTAATAGCAATGGCATTCTCTTATATTCCTGTGGCTAGTTTGAAAAATATATGAAACAAATTTCTTAAATGGGGATTAAGCTGCAATACGAAAATCATTCATGACAGAGGAGTTACAGGAGTAAAATAAAAGGGAACAGAAATGTAGTCTTGTTTACTTGTTTAAAACAATGGTAATGCAACGTGCCATGGGAAATTAGTCCCACTTCACAGATATTTAGAAATCCACCAGTGGGTTGATATACTGAGAATGCTCTCATTGCTGAACCTGATCTATACCCTTTTCTTAGTTGTTCAAGTTTATTTTCATGAAGCAGGTCATAAATGGTGCTAAATCTGAGAGATCAAAGAGTACCTGCATGCGAAACTTTGAGAAAATGCTGGTGAGTTGAAAGGAAACCCATATTGTGCTTATAAAAGCTGATTGTTTACACTCTGGGTCAAATGGAAAATACAGGTATTATTTCCTGAATCCTCTGGGCTGTTTTTTTTTTCTGGAAATCTGTCTAAAGAGTTCTGCAAACAAAGTAGAAAAAGACAGGTATGACCAAACAGCTTATGGTTGTATTCAAGATTTTGTTGGAATTTCTTGCTTAATGATGATCTACTTAACTTCAAATTTAAGTCTGCGAGTTGTTTCATAACTTTAAAACAAATTTCTTGTAATTGCACAACCTTTGATCACCAAATATTTGCAGTTTTCTTAAGAATGTACCCAGTTTGTTTATCCCAACTACAATTCATTGTTTTCTGAATCCATTTCTCTTTTTCCCATTAGCTGATCAACATCCTCCAGATATGTAAGAGTTTTCCAGTTATTGAGAAAAATTATGCTCTTTTGCCTGTCATAATGTGTCAAGTTATCAAAACTACAGCTGTTTTCCCTATCATTAATCATCAAAACATGTAACATACTTATATCAATAAATATAAAGAGAGTTTGTAGATTGAGAAGGAATATCAGTGCAAAGTACTTTTTGTAGGAATAAGTATTCTGAATATATATATAAAAAAATCTCAGTCTGACCATGACTGGCTAGGGAAACCTGGAAGTTGAAGTCCATCCGCCTTAAAAGTTATCAAGGTTGAGAAGCCATGGGAAACCTGTTTTATACCTATGTTCATATTATGAATTGTAATGTTTAATGTTGAAAGATTTTTTTAAAAACAAAGTAGTGTTGTTATTATTGAAGGGTAACATATTTAAATATTCTATGCATAGTGAAGAGCACTCAGATGTATGTTGTATACCACAAAAAAAAAATAGGTAGCATATTTTAAATACTATTTGTTAAGGAATATTGAAAGGAAATTATTCCATCTTGCTTGCGATTTTCCTCAATGCGTCAGTTCAGCTATTGTGAGACACAGAACATTGAATTAGACAGAATTCTAATTCTCTTACTTTATTATGTACCTTTTTAAAAACTTTATGGTTAGATTTATTGTGTCGATGGATTCAGAACAATAACACAATTTCTTTAGTTTTGGTTTAGTGTGTTGTACTAAGCGTGGCGAGTTCAGTTTATAAAGTATAATGAATAGTTTACTGTGATGTGAATCCACATCATTGTGACTGAATCAGTAAACCATAGTTTTAAAAATGCTTAGTGCAATCGATAGATCATGACAATAAAATGATGGGAGATTGATTTTTCTGGGTTCTACCTAGACGTTTTCGGAAAACAATGTGGTATATGTGACTTGTGCCTTTAAAGAGACTGGATTATTCTTACAGGATTTTTAGTATATACAACTATTTATATTAATTTTAGGATAGATCTCAGTAAAGATGACTCCTCACCTCTAAAAGCAAGGAGAGTGGAAAAGTACCATTATGCAATGAAATAATCTGGTGGAAAATTTTTTAGCAAACCTTGGAGTGCATTTAAATGGCCTGGGTCAACATCATTATAGTATTAAAGCCAACTTTATCTCTTTGGTCATTTTCCTTTAAATTATTTCTGCTTTTAAAACACTATCAAATAGAAAAATTGATTATATTTATCCCTTCCAATGCAGCACTCTAAATGATGTACCTTTGGAAGAATCTAAAAAATTCAGCAATCTGTATGGTTCAGGTTTTTAAAAGACTCAAGCAGTTTAGTTTAGTTTTAGTTTATTAATATTTATATCCCGCCCTTCTCCCCAAAGGGGACTCAGGGCGGCTTACAGGCTACGTTAAAATACAGGTACAATACAATACAAGTTAAAAGCAATTTAAAAGAAAATTAAATTAGGCCTGAATTTAAAAAGGGGGAGTACAGAAATTATAACCACAATTAAAAATTCTCTAATTTTAAAA